>SNQJ01S0150426.1:9040-23270 GCA_010110895.2 Picea sitchensis
ACCCAGTCTTTTCTTTGGAGGTTGTACCAGGTATTGATCTTGTTTTCAAGTGTAAGCCAAGTTAACTTCCACTAGAGGAGGCACATGCATTTATCAAACCAAAAGAACCTAGTTAAAAAGGATAAATTTATTTGTTTTTATAAAATTTTGTTTTGAATTTTTTTAAAATTCAATGATTTAAGTTATTTAAAAAAAAAACGAAATTCAAAATTACAACTAATTACATTTTTATCAATTAAAAAAATCAATAAATTTCTCATTGAATTTAAAAATCATTAGAAAAAAATTGAATTTGTCTACTAATTTCTTCATCATCTCATAAGTGTTACCAAATACACACATGGGAGTGTTAGAACACCCTAACTTTCTTAATCACTCGGGGAGGGCTGAAATTTCTTCAACCTCACTTTTAATTCATGGGGTACGGGTTGTAATATTAGGGTCCCATGGAAACGAGAGGGGCCGCAAGGTGGGTACAAGAATAATACTAACCTTATATACATTCATTAATTATCTACAAACTCATTCTTTTTTATTGGGGACGAGGTGGGGCCTGAGATTTTATATTGATAGAGGAGATGCAAGGCCGTTGTATGCCGTTCGATTGGAAGGGTTTCCTGCACAGTTCTGGTGGACATCTCTGCTCCACAAGAAATACAGCAGATTGCTTTGCTTCGCTATATTTGTATTCCTCCATTCAAGGACGGAAGGAAAACGGGAGGCACATCCTCATCCTGTAGCCTCGGAGAGCGATTAATGGCGTCAAGCACAGGCTTCACCCCCTTTACCTGAGACTCGTGGAATCAGATCCATATATCATTTCCCAGTGCAACCCCAACCCTTGTTCAAAGATTTCCCTGTGGACGCGTCTATGGATAAATGCAAAAAGCGGCAGCAGCAGCAACAGTACGAATCGGATTTCAGGCCGAGAACGCCCGCGGATGAGAACAGAAGAACGAAGATGAGGATGGAAAAGGAAAGAACAGACCTCAATAACAACGACAGCTGCGGCAAAAACTCGTACTCCACATCCTCCTCTCTCCACAAACAGCCGCAACCCAATGGAGAAGGAGGAAGAGAGTCCAGAGGCCGATCGCCCCAGCCAGGATTCGATCCGCAGACCAATGGTAACCTTTACAAAACCTCCGCCAGAGGCCCCAATTTGCCCACCCGGCCGTCGGTGAACGAAAAGAAGGTGGTGAATTGGCGGTTGGCCTGCTTTATGTGTAACGAGTATCTCACCCGCGGGACATTGCTGGGAAGGGCGTGGCCACCGCGGGATTCGAAACCCAATTGGCATGAAAATAACGGTAAATCGCAGCCTAAGTCCGGCTCTCTCGATCAGGACGGAGATGAAAGCAGAAGAGAGAAAGAGAGACTATATCATACGCTCGCGGATTTTCTCCAAGCGGGCGACGTTCACCTCTCCAGCATAGTGAATCCCTCTCAGCTAGCGGCCTGGCTTGGATTGAAGTAATAAATATTATATTCCCATACATCCTCCCCCTTCCAAGCAAAAGCACTCCGCCATTACAGATCGCAAGGATGTGGTAGCATGTTCGAATCTCAGGCGATGATGTAAATTTTCATTTAAGTCATGTTTGCGGATGCAGGAAGCGGATGAAGGATGCCTATAGAGATGGCCCCCCAAGCTTCCAATAGATGGAAGGCCGCCAGACAACAAGGAAGTCCTTATCGCCAATAAAGCCCAGCCAAGGTAGGGCTTGCCCTGAACCTTATAGCTTATTGTTCAGATAAGAACCTTACTTTCTTACCTTTCCCCCAACGGCGACCAATTGTTATCTATCACAACTTTGTTCAATGAGAATGTAGTTTCGCCTGCTGGAGATAGGTATGATGTGAGATGTTTCCCTAGGGGATTGGCGGCTCACTAACTCATTCTCTTTGAAAGGGCTTGTAAAAGGATTAGTGGAGGGAACAACCCAAAGCCTTGGGTGGTGGACCGATAGTATGGGTAAACCACTTTGATAACTTATGTGTTGAGGACCGTAATTGGATTCTTTCTCGGAGGACAAATCAATGGCTAAATGATGGTGGCCTTATCCCCATACCCCTCACCCCTTGGATGCAATAGCAGTAGGTTTTTCCCCCATTCCACTATATATATTCGGAGGACGACATCTCGACGTTGGTTCTAAAGGTTGCCTATTAGTTAAACAGAGACAAACTAAGATCAAAGTTGCCTATTAGTTCAATTACCATTCTTGATTTTACAGTTCTTCTTTAGAAGAAATACTGGTTACTTTATATGGGTATCAATATAAGTTTTTGTCACTCCGATACCCAAATGAGGGAAATGCTAGTCTTCTTTTTGTTTTAGTGTACTGATAATTTTTCTATAAATAAGATTAATTGCATTTTTTTCTGTTGTCGTGTGTAGGAAATGACCATGGCATCCGAGAGTACAATAAGATTAATTGCATTTTTTCTATTGCCGTGTGTAGGAAATGACCTTGTCATCCGAGAGTATTCGAGAGAGTGAAATATGCGGTTCAGAAGGTTATCCATGTATAGAGTTCCCACTGTTCCTCCACATATAAACATGAAATAATACAACCATAAATCCATACTTCGTAACAACTCTCGTACATTATGCTCTTCCCCTATTGACGTAACTCGTTCCAAGGTGCTTCCCTTTGCAATGGGAGATGGGGTCTGTTCATTCATATTATCAACTCTATTGATTTCATTCTCCTTTTTTTATTATATGGTTTATTTTATTACACATTTTTATAATTATTATGTTTTTTTTTTATTATCCTATTATCATGGTCCATTATTTTATTTTTTTTATTAACTTCAACTTTATTTTAATTTAAATTATTATCATCATACAATTTTTGTTTCAGCATTTGGAGATAGCGGTTGGGTAATGCATATTCACAGTCTCTTGGCTGGTTCTGCTTGGATTGCTGCACAAATTGCTCTGCAAGCTGCCTATGTGCTCGTTCATCGCAATGATGGGTGGGATAGAACTACACAATTGGTTTCATTGGCAGGCCTTTTGCTTTATCCTTACTATCGAACCTTTGAGGGTTTCCAGGAACTTGTTGAAAAGGATTGGCTTGCATTTGGGCATCCATTTGCAAATCGGCTAGGGACGCGAACATTCAATATGAATGCTCTTAGTCCAGAGTCACCTGCTACCAATGCTACTGCAATTTCTGGCCCCATTTTTCTTTAGTGGGTAGATTGTGTGGCACATATATTGGGAATGTACCCTCATGCTTTTGAATTCTCTTGGACTTATTTAGTTGAAATTGTGGATTGTATATTTTCTGGTTGATTTGAGAAATTTTTTGCAACACTAAAAACGAGAGGCCACTGGCTTTATGCCTTCTTGGCAAGGACTTGTTGCTTGGCAACTCCCCTTGTTTCATGAAATATATCGGCAAGCTAAACTAAAGTGTGTATTGTCGTTTAATTTAATTTAAATGTTTTCATTGTTTGTTTTTATGGGTGAATCACATGGATAGTGGAAAAACTTGTGTTGTGGGCGCGATGTTTTACTTCGAATTCTCTACACATTTTAATAACTATGCTATGTTCAAATTCACTGTAACACATCTCTACATCTTAATTCAGGTTAAGGAATCTAAATATTGATGAAGTCAAATTACAAATGTATGCAACAACTCAAGGAAGAGATAATTTGATCAATACATTACCATTTTAATTTCTGAATGAGAAGGAAAAAAGATACAAGGAAGTCATCCAAAGATAATTGAGGAAGTTACAACATGGAAAAAGAACTATGAAACATTAGACTATCAAAGATTGACATTGGAAAGAATCAAATATGGATGTTTGGATAATTTGGAGAAATATTTAACACTTGGAATAGGAGAACGAAAATTTGAAGAAAGGTTATTACCGAGTTTCATTATATGTAAATCATTTAACTACAAATTTTTTAGGACAAATATTTTCAAAGAGGATAGTATGTTAAGACCTTAATGCGGATAAATAAAAGATCAAATGAATATGTAAATAGTAGGTTAGAGTGGGATTACACAATAAATGAGTGTCAACAAGTGCATATAGAGGTCAAGAGAGTCATTATTATACACAATGACTTATGATTATAACATAGGGATGTACTTGGGTTATTTGGGGGTTATTCTCCTAATTTATAAGGAGTTATTGTGTAACTTGCCATTAATAAGGCATTTGGGAGTCTATGCTTCACATGCATGTTTTTGTATACATTGTGTTTATGCAATTTATTATGATTTAATAGTTATTGGGTGCATAACATCAATTCAATATTCCACACCACAACATGTAAGTGAAAATGGCATGTACAAATGTTATTGTACTCTATAGACATGGAATAATTTGGTAGATACTTGTATTATTTTCACAACATCCATGACAAATAAATTCTTTTATAAATTGTAATCCTATAAAACCTTAATTCACATTCTTCACTGTGATCTTGCAATGAGAAAAATATATGATGATTCAAGGTCGATGATTGTTCTCAACATGGATGCGAKACTCTTGTTATTACTCATGGAAATTAGAAGAATTGGATGAGATGAAAGCCACAAAATAAGAGMAAGAGAGGGGAATAAGACATAGAATGAAGATCACACATGAGAAYTAATATCACAAATAAAACAAAGTGGAAAAAGATCAYTGCAATGACTTTTATGGTGATCACARATGATAATTCCCCTATGATTGATATGTATCCATGTGAATTTTATAATCCCACATGGGAATTTTTCGCATCATATCTCCTTTGAGTGTAGAAGTAAGTTGTCCGTAAACAACCAYTCAGAGTGCACATCAACATATAAATTATCAATTTTATTCCCAATTAGTCTAGAGATCCTAAATCAGTTACTGATTGGAGCCATATCACTTTTATCCATCAAGACTTTGGTAGATYTTGCATTTGAATTTTTAGGGTTGAAATTTYGAAACCCAAGCTAGGTTYATCATTAGGACGAAAATAAATCRAAGAGGAAAAAATGATAAAGGATATAAATATAGATGTCCATAGGGAGGAGCAGTGAATGTCTAAGGATAACTAAGGTCAATTAGGCAACAACCCAAAATACATAATATCATGATGGATTGGGTTGGAAAGGTAGAGATGTAATTCAAGAGTGTGTTTGGGTAGTGAAACCCGATCTTTTCTCATTATCTTAATTTCACATGGGACCAATGCACTGATACACCTGTTAAAATCGATATTGTTCCATTTATTTCAAATAGGGCGATTGATAATAGTGAAAATAAGGACCAGACTGTTGTCTTTGCATCGTTTTAAGAAAGTGAGATCATCTTTCCTCTTCTCAATCTTTATGTGCAATCTTTCAAGATGGATAACATCATCATGTGTTTCCATTATGTATAGGTCAAAGATTACTTTCTTCATGATTCCTCAGTTTATGGTGTTATCCATCAAGACTTTGGAGGATGTCGTATTCAATTTTTAGAGTTGACATTTCAAACCTCAAGCTAGGTTCATCGATAGGATGGAAATAATTCAAAGAGGAAAAATCAAATCAAGGATATAAATATACCGCAAGGAGGTGTAGAATAGGTCTAAGCATAGCGAACGTCAGTCAAGAAACAACCCATAATAGAGAATATCATAATGGATTAGGTTGGAAAGTTGAAGTTGTAATTCAAGAGTGCACCTAGTCAAGGAAACCCGATTTTCTCTCATAGTCTTAATTTCACCTTGTACCAATGCAGTTCTACACCTATTAAAAATGAGATTATTTAATTCATTTTAGATAGGTGATCGATAACAATGAAAACAAGGATTAGACTATTGCCTTTGCATTGTTTTAAGAAGATGAGATCATCTTTCCTCTTCTCAAAATTTGTGCACAATCTTTCAAGATGGCCAACATCATCATGTGTTTCCATTTCATACAGGTCATATGTTACATTCTTCAGGATTCCACAGTTTACAATGTTATCCATCAAGACTTTGAATGATTCTACATTAAAAAATTTATAGTCGACATTTTGAACCTCAAGCTAGGTTCATCATTAGGAAAAAAAGAGGTCGAAGAGGGAAAATATAATTAAAGATACAAATATAGATGTCTATAGGGAGGAGTAGTGCATGTTTAAGGATAGCTAAGGAAAACTAGGAAACAACCCAGAATAGAAAATATTAGTTTGGATTAGGACGTTGGAAAAGGGAGGTGTAATTTGAGGGCACGTCTGGCCAAGGAAACTAGTTCTACTCTCGTTCTCTTAATTTCACCTTGGACCAGTGTAGTCCTACACCAATTAAAAATGAGATTATTCCATTTATTTTGGATAGGGTCATTGATAACAAGGAAAACAAGGATAATACTGATGTCTCTACATCGATTTAAGAAGGTGTGATCAACTTTCCTCTTCTCAATATTTATGTGCAATATTTCAAGATGGCTAACATCATCATGTGTTGCCATATCACTTTTTTGAATGTTTTGTGTACATTTGGCCCAAGACTATTAGTCCTAAGTAAATGGGATTTGAATCATAGGGAACTATAAAATGTTTATCAAAATCAATTTTGAAAAGGCATATTATAGAGTTGAGTGGACATCAATTCTCATTATGCTCAAAGCTCTAGGTTTTGGCATTTTTTTTCTAAATGCTGTGAAAAATATTTTTTCATATACAACTTCTCTCTATATATTTCACACTAAATAAGAGGAAATTGATTGAGTCAAGTGAATTAGGCATGATTTCCCTTTATCTCTAGTGGTATATGTTATGTTTCTTGAGTTTCTTAGTTATTGACTCCATCATAGAGACTCACACAACATCATTAAGGACATTAATGCTTGATCCATATATTAGCCATCTAGTTAATGGACACATTGCAGATGATTCCTTCTTTACTCTTCTAGAGGATAAAGAAACCTTGGATAATACAATAGATCATCTCTAAATTGTTAACACTGCCTCCATGCCTATGCTACAAATGGGACAAAATCAATGAACATTCATAAAACTTTAGGATGAAATCCTAGAGTGAATGACTAGCATGGCGTAGTCATGGTTGTAGTCAAGTCAAATTTTCAAATCCCTAGGTATCCTCTTCATGTTTCTGTTGGTGCATAATTATGTGCATATTATTTAATTGATTGTGCATGTGCAAATAAATTATTTATGTCTAATGAATATATTGTAATTATCCATTGTATGGATAGATCCCAAGTTTTAGTAAGCTTAACTTGGAGAATCTTTTAATTATTGGCATAGTGAATTAGCAATAAAAGAACAATTTGTAAGCAAGAATATACACTATAAATAAAGGACCTTGGTCCTTAATATACAAGATAACATCTAATATAGAAATGATTGAGTGCTACCCAATTTCTCTGTGGATGTTTCCCTTCTGAGGTTTTTTCCATGTACATTCTACATGAATTTGTGCATTTTCTATTTTTCTACGATCCTATGACCATGCACATTTTATCACATAGTATCAGAGCAATTTAGGGAAAAATTCAATTATTGAATAAGCTAGATCACTCGTCTTTTGGCAAGCTAGTCAAGTCATCACTTCTTAGGTCCTCATATTTTTTTGGATTTTTAAAGCAATCTCACTACACGATTGAGTCTAGAGTGACCAAATTAGCCAATAAAACTTCTCATTTCGTTTAAATCATCCTCTAGATGCTTTAGATCTGCTCATTTTCTTTTAAGTAAGGTGATTTGTAAATATTGTGTTTTTTTTTAATTCTTAATTTTTTTCAAAATTTATTAATAAAATTGGTTTTTGTTGAATCTTTGCTTTTCCAATGATTCTTATTTTTCTTGGTGATTTTGTGTTTCTATCCATTTATACTCTCCTTTTTCCAACCACCTCTCTTACCACCAATTGACATACTCCTTTTCAGTATCCACACCACTGTTGCTATACACCTCAGCTCTCACCATGGCCCTTTGACTTACCACCCATGCATGCATTGTTGTTTGGGCCACATGCCTTTAACCTTAGGTTGTATATTCTCCTTGAACTTGCTCCATTGGTCTAAGTTCACACCCTCTTAATCATTGGGTTCCAATACCAAACAATACAATGCCCCTTTTCCTATAACCTTCACCTAAACATTATCGTCTCCTTTCGCAACGCTCCTTTGGATTGTTGTGAGTTGGATGTTAGTCCCAAGGCATGGCCCCCCACCTCCTTTGAACCATCCAACATGACGACCTCCTTTGATCCATGTGGTAACAAGCCTTCCAACTCAACTGCCAAACCATCCACATGGCCCCACATAGCACCCTCCATTCCAAGGCTACTACATGGCCTCACATCCAAGTGTCATCCCTTTTCCACATTAGTGATCAATCACCATGTGGCATGTGGCATCACTTCGTGGTACTTGGTCATCCCTTTGCAATTCCAACCTAAAAGGTGTATTGTGCATGTGGCATCATACAATACCACATAACACTTCTGATGTAGTGAATATTTATTTTTAGATAGACAATGTGGTCTCATCCTTGTTTTTGCAGCTTTCAAGTGGCATATCTTCCTCATATAGACTTTGTTTTGAGTCCCATTTTTTATAATTTCTCTAATTTTTTGAGATTTATGTATTGGTATAGGTTATTTTTATCTAATTTTGTATTCTATTTTCTAATTTTACAAAATGGCTACTCGTGAGGTCATTAACTAGCACAAAATATTATTCCAAGAAATCATACACAAATGATCTCCTCAAGAGATCGAATCACTCTTGGGCTAGATGTTGCACCATTTCCCAATAATAAATTGGAAAAATGATAAATGGTAATGATGAATAAAGAGGTATTATTGGCATGTCGATCTCTAAAAATATAAAATTACGTAGATTCAATCCCTTAATACACCATAGGAAGCACAGTTGAAAGTTTGTACAATTCTTTGGGAAAGAGAAATTGATTCATGCTCATCAATTGGAAAATCAACTCATTTCTCTTGATCTGATAAAATTTCCTCAAATTGAAGACTACATCACAACATTAAAACCCTTAATACTTCAACTTAGTGATTGTGAAATCTCTAAGCTAGATGATTAAGAAATCATGACTATTCTTTCTAAGCTCAAAGCTCCTTTTGATATTACAAGTCTCCACATTTTATTGCACTAGATATGCATTAGGCGAAACTTATAAAATGCTTACTTTTGAGATTTTTTGCAAACAATTAACATGTGGACAAGAGAAGCTTTTGCATATGGGTGTGCTTGATATAGGTTCTAAGAAGAAAGCCTCGTTTTCCCACAACAACAAGGGATTCAAATCCTTCAAAAAGTAGTTCAAAGGAGCCAAACAACCTATGAATGCTAAGTCACCTATAGTGAATCCTCTTCCAAATTCATAGAAGGGAACCAGGTCAAAGGAGAAGAAGGCACATAGATCTTGTTCTTTTTGTGGAAAAGTTTTGCATATTCATACACATAATTGGCATAAGATACAACCATTGGAAGTAGCCATGAAGAAGCACAATTAGATTGTTCCCCCTGTTGTGAATTCTTATAAACTTCATGCTCTTTCTGCAATAACATGTTAGCCTAATCATGAGTGGATTTCAGACTTAAGGGCCTTTGATCATATGGCCAATAATAGGGATTTCTTCTCTTGTCTTGATGATTGTATGAACTGATAGATTTTTGTTGGTGATGGTTCTGTTGAGCACTCAACACACCCTAAAAAGTCTATGCCCATTTCTACTTTTTGGGTACCACTTGATCTTTTACGCTGACTGTTTCCACTTCAGTATGAAACTGCTGCCTGTCCTTATCTTTTATGCTTTCATATTTGAATTACTTAAAGTCTGCTTGAACATATAAGGAATCATCTTAACTTTAAAAACTTAAACATTACTTAAGAAACCGACAGACTGAAGTTATCTCCAACACGCTCAGGAAATTCGGCATCGAGAAAGATTAAAAGTGACGACACTGCTTGATAAGTTCAAAATAATAGAGCGTTGATCTTCATTGGCATCGAAAAAAGGAGGTTTTCTCATTCCCATGTAAGCTCCACTAAAGATATCTCCGAAGACCAATTCGTTCGGCTTCGGTGGAAAAAAACAAAAGAGTAAGCATTGCGCGAGTAAAGGAATAATATCGCCGATCGGCGACCCCCGAAACATTCTCGGCGTTGGAAAATTACGAAGATGGTAATTCACGAGGAAAACTGCGCATTAATTTTCGTTTGAACCCTGATCCCCTACGCCATCCCGGCATCAACAATAGCAGGATCTATCTCTTTTAGGGCATTCAACATGGGCGAAGTCCTCATGTGCAATCCTTACTCATCAGTCGAGTTCTAGATTTTATGTTTTAAAATATTTTAATAACCCCGAGTCAGTAACGCCGCTTCAGCATCAATCGACGTCGGAAGTTTTAAAAGGAATGTATCAACGAACTCACAAAGCAACTCATAACAGTGATAATTATAAAAGTTCATAATTTGCAAGAAATTTAAATGAAAGAAAAACATGGTAGATTCACATGCGAAGAGGGAACATGATACATTCAAAAACACTTTCAAATTTTCATATAATTAAATCTCCCGCCAAGCTCAGGTTACATATAAATAAACACCGCTGACATCTTGACTAACCGGCCCGGTTATAGTGAGAAGATGAAAAAGGAACCTTACAAAAAAAAAAACGAGAAAGCTATCAAGTGTCACTTTGGAGATTGCAAAGAAAGAGCCCGCCCATTATGTATTTCATGTGCACAGACCTTCTCCCGGACTACTCCTCGCACCTTGCAGTGTTTTCTTTTTCTCCTTCCCCGTCATCCTCTGCACCTCGCGCAGTTGCACAATCGTATCTTGTGCTTCCCGAAGCCGTCTCTTAAGCCAATCTGTGCTTCCTTCATGACCCTACGGTGTCGATGCCTCCTAGTTCTTCGCCACCAACTGTCTTTGCAATTCTCTATTTTCTTGGTAAAGCTAGGCTATGGAAAGTTGGGCCCGCTCTCGCTATTGGATGGGACTCCCAACGAGAGAAACTGGTGTCTTTTCCTTTCCCTTTCGTCTCCATCTTCCTTGACTAGTAGTCCCAACAGGTTTCGGCCAGGCAGTGTGCATCGTAAACTTCTGAGTGGCCGAATGTGCACTCAGCTCAGCGGGGAGGCAGTCTTCTCCTCCTCTTTCTTTATTTTTTCTAGGCCTTCCCCTCCTACGCGGTGTCTGTTATTGAGGAGGCACGAAACCCAACATACATCCTTCAGGCACATTCCTCTCCACTCCCACCTCCGCTTGAGACACTGACACTGTTTCCAAGCAAAGGAAAGTACCTCCTTTTGAAGCTTCAGGGGGATTGGATGCCAATAAGAAAGAGTCCCAGGCACGCTGGGGCTCAGACCTGGCACTTCGGCTACCTCACAAACCCCATCCCTTATTTAAGGGGGATTCCATAGTACAACAACGTATTGGCCTAGACGTCTACGGATGAGTAAAGAACCACGACACAAAGTTTCGTCAGAATTAGACTCACTAGACCAGCGTTAACAATGTATAAACTCGGCTGCTGCATAAAAGTCCCCACAAGAACGCTAGAATTTATAGCGGAACGAGGAAGAAAAACAGAACGTGCCAAAGGACACTCACGCCTGCTGCTCGACGAATGCAATCCAGAACGTATGAAACGTCGTCGATTGAAGTTATAGGGAATATACGATACGATCATTCTAATCTCTTTAAACTCCCCAACTTCCATTATTTACGAATGATAGTTGACACGCTGAGTGGTACAACTTCTGGAGGAACTACTCGCTTCGACCTGAGGCATTTAATGATTTCATCATTACAGTAGTGTACACACACACGTTCGAATCTGGCATCCTTTCCACAACCCCAAGGGTCAAGAGACTACTATGATGGTTCCGACGCCCATATCTGTCGTACCTGATTTTACACGTTGCGACGCACTGACGTAACTCATTTAGACTGAAGAAGAGCGGCGACATAGATAAGGACATCACAGGTCATTCAAAGGGCCGACTGGAATCATGTAAGTATTAAACGATCGAGACTAACGAGCTCCACAGGTACGCATCGGTCTATTCTATTTTTGTTCATATCTTACTATGTGTTACCTGATCGCTAAACTACCCCAACCCCGATTACAGGAAAGATCCTCCTGAATACCGAACCAATTTTTCTCCGCGACCTCACCGAAGAACTTGCAAAGATGACCGACGCAAGACTAGGGAAAGTGAAACGATTTGCAGAACATCCGATCAGAGCCCGAACCATGCTACAACAGTTGGACTCCAGTCTAGTAAAGTACCGAGCGCATGCAATGGATATAATTGGAATATATGCAGCTCCGATGGAACAACACAAATTTCCATGGGCCCAAACTTGTGATGAACTGTTTATCAGTTGGTTCAAATACGAGAGAACTCACCCTTTTCAAGAGATATCTCGGGTTGATTGTTGAAGAAACTGTTAGAAGATGACGCCACGCGACAATTTTTGTTTTTCTTAAACTTCACTTAGCCGTTAATTTTAGTTAAACTTTATATTATAAATAAAGACATCGACCAATGAGTAAAGGGTCGATGGTTGTTATAAGAACTCTTTCTTTCTGGTTGTTAAGAGTTATTTTGAAGCTGCTATGAATTGAGAAGTCCTTCTGGACCAAAGACAAACTATTTTCATCAAATGCATGTGATTGGACTTGGAGAAGAACTACTTCCTATCCTGTTTCATGAATGATGCAGTAATGAGTAAGAACAATTAATTCTGTTGTTAAGTTATCTGGTGCAATGTTTTAATGTTCTTGGCTTTAATGATGAAAATGAATCGTTGTGTTATTATGTGATGAATGGTTATGGTAGATGAATTATTTTTCTTGCCATTATCTTATTACATATGTGCTTTGTTTCTAATAATTAGTTTCTCAGACAATAATTGGATGCTCACATGGTTGATGTATTAGTACTAGGCATGTGGTATAGAATCATATTCTACATGTTTGAGCATCGATTTATCCCAAGCTCAACCTCTTCCCCAGTAGTTATAACTTAATCTTGTTTGCTATCAAGTTGGTTTATACTGGCTTGCATCTCTCATGCCAGTCCCACCCAAGAGAAAATACAGAAGAAAATAGTCCTAACCGAAGGAAGAGCCTTCACAAGAAAACACAAAGTCCATCAATAATTTGGCTGGATCACAAGATCTGGAGAACCATTCCATCTTTAAATGTTGTAGAGTCTAATTGGGCCTCAGTGGCGGGTTTGGTTCCTACTGTTGAATCAAGGGATTTCAGACCCATCAACAGGTTCTTATTTAGATGTTATATGAGAAGGAACAATAGATATTCCCAATGGGAAAAATAACAATATCTTCTATGTTCTTGATCTCTCGGCTAACTTTCTTTCAATTTTTCAAATTAGTCATTCTGGTGATGACAATACCATTGATTTTTTACCTCTTAATGTTGTAATCAGAGATCTAAAGTATCCATATATTGTAATAGTTGTAGGACATCTTGATGATTATTCAAGGATGTCTTTGACAAATTTGAGCCCTTATTACTTAAAACCATCTTCATTGCGAGCATGCTAATGACTTGAGAAAACTTTGGTGGTTGGATTTCTATTCGAATGGAGAATGGATTTTGGGATATATTTATTGCAAAAAAAATGAAGAGCATTATGATATTTCAGTGTCATACAATGTACCATGCACGTTAATATCTAGCGTATCACACCTATAGTGTTAATTTGATCTTGTTGGGTAGGATTGCTACACGATGTTTCTTATAGTGTTGTGTGTTTTTCCTACAAGGAAATAAAATATTTCAAGTTGAGAAATCAAGAAAAAATCATGAAGCTACTCCTTCTACAACATGTTGTCATGCTTTTCTTCATTACACATAATCAAGGAGCTCCACTCCTAGTTCATTAAGATCTTAAGTAAAACACATTAAAACACAAAGCTACAATCTTGAATATTGTTCTGTAATACCTGCTTAGATCCGCCACTTTGAAATCACAAACTAGAAATTGTGATGCAATCAAATATGTGGCATTGAGATTCTTTATAATGTTTCAACATTAAAATGCTATCAATTTAAGGTAGTGTAGAAATAATATGGTGCAATGAGGCTCTAGACAACAATAGCCAATGCAACACACTTAATATCATACATCAGTAGCCAGGCTCTAGCAACATTTTCTACAATTTGTTTATGTTAGGGACCTAACCCCTCACGTAGGTAGAATAATAT
>SNQJ01S0150428.1:0-22192 GCA_010110895.2 Picea sitchensis
ATTATTCTTTAGGGTTTTGACTTGGTCTAAATTCTAATACAATTAAATACAATAAGAATATCTTCCGAAGCTACTCAAACTTCAACACTCCCTCTTAGAAAGGAAGGTATTCTTCTGGCACGATCATCACGACTGTTTCTGCACTTCTGTACACTTGACCATTGACTTGTTGACTTTCCACTAATCTATATTGAAGAAGTTTTGTAACCATGTCATCCATCCAAGGTCTCATCATCCTTCTGAGCTTTATGTCATCACGGGGCTTTAACTCGCCAGCTCACACAGAATCTAGCATCTAGTTCATACAGAACTAGTAACTCGTCAGTTCACACGGAATCTGACATCTAGTTCGTAAAGAACTAGTAACTCACCATCTCACACAAAATTTGGCATCTAGTTCATAAAGAACCAGTAACTCGTTAGCTCACACAGAATCTGACATCTAGTTTGTAAAGAACTAGTAACTCGCCAGCCCACACAAAATTTGGCATCTAGTTCATAAAGAACTAGTAACTCGTCAGCTCACACAGAATCTGACATCTAGTTCATAAAGAACTAGTAACCTCTGGTTGGCACACCAGCCAACCGGTCCACAGTGACCAGGAATCTAATCACAAGGATTAGGCGATGTAGTGTGCACACACTACCCATCTAGCCCAAGGCTAGGAAACACCTCCAACCACGCAGGTTGGCCCTCCAGCTTGAAAAGTTGGGTAACTTGCCAACCCCGAAGGCTAGACATCTACTGACCTTGTGCGAGGTCATGTTGACTGGTGCCACAGTCAGTAACGTGTAGGTGAATGACTACCCCCTACCACTGCCATATGCTAATGTTGCTACCTCGAAATCGCATCTATAACTCATCACTCCCTCTTACTAAGGAAGTCCTTTTGAACCACACCAAGCTTGTCTCTGAAGTACACAAACTTCACTCTCGACAGAGGCTTGGTCAACACGTCTGCTATCTTCTCATCTATAGCGACATACTGGAGCTTCACTACTCCCTTTTGTACCATATCTCTAATATAATGGTACCTGATCTTGATATGCTTGGACTTGTCATGAAACACCAGATTCTCTGACAACTTCACACAACTCTGGTTGTCACACCAAATACAAGTCGCCTCTAACTCGAGATCAAACAATCATGCAAGCAGCTTCCGAAGCCACATTGCTTCGTTGCTAGCTGAACACGCTGCTATATACTCTGCCTCAATCATACTGAGCGCCGCACTAGTCTATTTCCTGCTAAACCATGAGATCATAGTTGATCCCAAACTGAAGGAACATCCAGATGTACTCTTCTGGTCTGCAACACTATCGGCCTAATCTGAATCAATAAAGCCTTGTAGGCTTATCTCACGATCCGACACATATCTGAGCCCATAATCAATTGTACCTTTCAAGTACCTCATCACATGTTTTGTTGCAATCAAGTGAACACCTCTCGACTCCACCATACACTGACTCAATGTGTTCACCGCAAAACATTTATATGGCCTCGTGTTCGTTAAGTACATCAATGAACCAATCATTTGTTTATACATGGTGGCATCCACTGTCTCTAAAGATGTATCACTCAATAACTTCAGATTTGTCACCATCGGTGTAGGCATGGCTTTACAATCCATCATTATGAATCTCTTTGGAATCTCTATAGCATATTTTCCTCGGTTAAGGAAAATCTCACTCGGTCTCTGCCATACCTCTAGACCTAAGAAGTAATGCATCATACTGAGGTCTTTCATCTCGAATTTTGTAGCAAGCTTCCTCTTACTTTCAGTGATGAGCTTCTCGTCTCCTGTTAAAAACAGGTCATCCACATATAACAGTAATATCATTGGTCCCTACAACCTTGTAGTAAAGGTTGGAATCTGCTTTACTCTTGGTAAAGCCTAAGCTCATCAGGAAACAGTCAATTCTACCATACCATGCCCTAGGTGCTTGCTTCAATCCATACAAGGCTTTCTTCAATCTGCACACATGTGTCTGACTGTCATGTGTCTCAAAACCTTGTGGCTCCTCCACATGCACTTCCTCTTCTATTACATTGTTTAGAAAAGTTGTCTTCACGTCCATCTGGTGTACCTTCCACTTCATCACTGCATCTATCACAAGTACAGCTCTAATCGAAGTGTATCTCGCCACAATAGCAAATGTCTCCTCATAATCTACTCCTTTCTTGGAGAAACCATGCACCACGAACCTTGCCTTGTACTTCTCAACACTACCATCTATTGAATGCTTTGTCTTGTAAATCCACTTGGAACTTACTATTGTCTTCTCTTTCGGTCTCGGAACCACATCCCATACATCATTCTTTACAATGGACTGGTACTCTTCAATCATGGCATCCTTCCATTCTTTCTTCTCTGCAGCCTCTTCATAACTGGCAGGCTCAACATCAATAATGTCACTTAGTAATGCCATGTAACTGGAGTATGGTAAAGGTCTCTTGCTTTCTCTGAAGGATCCATCTGGAGCACCATACTTCTGTACATCCTGAATAATTTCTCAAGCCCAAGTTGGTCTTCCATTCTTAGTATTCATCTCTCGGGATGAATTTGCAGGTCTCTGTGGTTCTTCCATATCAAGATCTTCTAGTACAACATCATCGCCTACATCTGTATCTGTAACTCTGGGAGCTTCAAGCTCCTCATCATGAATCTCATCTGAATGATTTTGTCTCGATCTACTAAAAGCCACATCCTCATCGAAGGTGACATCTTTGCTAGTCTCAATCTGTAAGTGACCAGGGATGTAGACTCTGTATGCCTTCGATGTCTCACTGTATCCAACAAATATACCCTTCTTGCCTGAAGGGTCCAACTTCGATCTCGTCCTTCGGATCATGCACATACACTAGACAGCGAAATATCCTAAGGTGGCTGACCTCTGGCTTTTCTCCTGTAAATATTTCTTCTAGTGTCTTTTTCCCAAGTACACAGTGGGGACTTCTATTCTGTACATATATTGCGGTCCTGGCTGCTTCTACCCACAAATGCATCAGTAAATCTTGGTCATAAATCATGGTCTTTACTACTTCCATGATTGTATGGTTCTTTCTTTTTTCCACTCCATTCTATTGAGGATTGTAGGGAGTAGATAGCTCCCTCTTAATCCCAACTTCTTTGCAGAATGCCTTGAATTCATCTTATGTGAATTCTCCTCCATTATCTGACCTCAAAATCTTTATCTTCTTTTCAGAAAGGTTTTCAASAAGTACCTTGAATTCTTTGAACTTGTTGAATACTTCACTTTTATCTTTCAAAAATTAAATCCAAGTTTTACGTGAGAAATCATCAATGAATGAAACATAATATACATACCCGCTAAGTGAAGTGGTTGACATCAGTCCACACACGTCTGAATATATGATGTCCAAGGCTCCTTTGGCTTTGCTATCACTGCTTGGAAATGGTTTCTTCACATGCTTGCCTTGTGCACATCCCTTGTATATGCCTTCATGTTTCACTTGGATTTCTGGCAAACTTGTCACCATCTTGCTCACAATCAATAGTGCTTTGTAATGTATGTGAGCAAATCTTCTATGCCATAGCTCACTTGAAGTCACTGTGTTGTGTACTAATGTTGAGTTTGAATGTCCCTTTAATTTGTATAAACCTCCTTCTTGAACACCAATAACCACAGCATCATCAATAGACTTTCCTTTTGGCCACATGAGAACTTCACCATCAATCAAAGCAACTATGAATCCTTTACCATCCAAAGCTGACATAGAAAGGAGATTCTTCTTCAAACCAAGTACATACAAAACATCCTTCATCTTCATATGTTTTCTGGAATCCAATCTGTAAGATGTTTCACGGTTTCACCCACTCCTTTAATGGGATATTGATAGTCATCACCGAGCTTCACCTTGTGAGGTGAATCCTTCTAAACTAATTCTGAGAAAGAATCCTTGTAGCCCGTCATGTGCTTAGAAGCACCAATATCAATAAGCCAAGTGTCACTTCCATGAGTAACTGTACCTGTCAAAGTTGATATCAATACATATTCTTCGCTTGAGTCATCTTCTTTGCCTTTCTCTTGATCAAGTTCATCATCTTCTGCGGCATGAGCATGATGTCTTTTATACTTTCCTTTTCTGACGTGACCTTTAGAGTTGGGACAGTTTATTGCAATATGTCCCATCTTCTGGCAGATGTAGCATCTGTAATTTGAGAAATCCTTTTTAAACTTTTGTGTCTTTTGTAGCCCATGAGGCTTCTTGTGTGAGTGAACTTCTTTCTTGCTCTTTCCTTTTCTTGCATGAGCTGCTAGAGCTTGATTTTCCTCATCGCCTAGTTTCTCTTCTCTTGCTACCAATCTAGTTTCTTCCTTAGTGCAATCCTCCCATAGTCTGCTAAACTTTGTTAGCTTTCTTCTTGAACATATTCCTTGAATGAATGATTCCCAAGATCTGGGGAGACCATTCAATGTAGTCATTACCAATTCAGCTTCTTCGACAGTGTCTCCAATGGTTTCAAGTTGTTCTCTGATTTGAGACACCCGTGTGAAGTAGGATTGAATGGTTTTTGAACTCTGCATCTTCACATTCTTGAGTTGTGTCCTCAAGGTCATCTTTCGGTTGATATTCTTGCCTTCATACAATCGGGATAGGGCATCAAACATTTGCTTGGGAGTTGATGAGACATGAGGGATCAAATGATCCTTGATAGAATCAACAATGATTCTCTTTGCTTTGACCAGGCTCTTCTTGTACTTTGCCTTTGGCCACATCTTCCTCTGGTTCTGGAACTTCTTCTTTGACGAAATCTTCTAGGTCATTCTCTTCTATAATGAGCATCACTCTATACTTCCGTTCTCAGAAGTTATCAGCACCCTCAAGCTTCTCATCAAGCTTAGTGACGGGAGTCATCTTTCCCTGGGACGGAAATATAATAAGAAAAATAACAACTTTTCAAAGAAAGGATTTTGAACTTACCAGAGAGTGTGTTATGCCACAGTGAGTTGCTCCAACTTCAGTCTACAGCTGCCAAGACGCCTTGATCTAGGGTTTATGAGGAAACCCTAATTTTTCAAAATAAGAATTTTGGAAAGATGCACCCTCCTTAAACAAACTCCTTGATGGCTATACTTTGACCAGCGTCCATCAGAAAGAGGGTGACGTCATCACCTAGGGCTTTTTCGCAAAAAACCTAATTTTCAGAAACTACAAAAACTGCAAAAATCGTCCAAGGAAAAGGTGTGCTAGGTTTAGGAGAGTCTTCCTATGAACTTGTTTTCCCCAGCGAGTTCCTCTAGACTGTGAAAATGGCTTCTTTCATGCACGCTCTGATTCCATGTTAAATTATCTCTTAAGCAGTTAAGTGTATTCAATATTCTTTAACTTTTAACAATTAGAACAATAATTGCATGCATCAAGATCACTGAAAGAAAGACATCCACAGTATACACAAGATTTATCCTGGGAAACACTCTTGGGGGAGAAAACCTAACAAAGCTTCTTCAATATAGATTCGTCAACAAGTACAACGTCTCTCTCTAAGAGAGATCTCACAAAACAGAAGATAAAGCATAAACCCTAACCAGAATAGAGTAGCGCACCACTAGACCAAGATAGGCCTCCAACAGATAACCAAAACCCTTTACCAAAACACCCTTACTCTGTAGTTGTGTCTACTCAAATTTGCGCACTTTTCCTCTAGAGAGAACTTGTGTTGTGTATCATCTATAATTGAGGCGCCTGGCCTCTTATAAATATAAGTTGAGCCACCCAGAATTAGGTCAAGGCCGACTTGAAAACTTTACACTTTCTAATTTACATTTGACTTTTACAAAGGCACAATAGGGCCAAATTTTACAAAGGCACAATAGGGTTTATTATCCCCACTTTTTAGGGATAACTAGGAGATCATGTCTCGAGGCCCACAGGTCCTAGACATGGAGTACCGAGAGAAGGATTGACCTGAGCATGGCCCTGGAGGGCCCACTATTTTCTTCATCACCTTCCATCTATCAACAACAACAACAACAACATCCATCACTATCGGTTTGGTCCTATATCAAAGGAGGTTCTTGCTCCATGAATTAATTAGTCCGCGTATCATGGTATGTGTGCATTTGATCGTCAAAACCATTAAATGGCAATACATCGATTCCTTTTATTTCTATACTTGGCCCTTGGGATCTTACATTTGCCCACTTGACCATGTTTGGGGATTGGCGGAGGTGCCCTAACAAGAGCGTATCGCAGGTTTTAGTTTTGCCAGCGGGGGGATTTAAACCATCGTCCATTTTTCCCCTCATACTTCCACTTCTTCATCTTACCCCATTCGCTTATCCCATTCCCCTTATCCAGGCATTGGGTTGACCTATCATTTGAGGTTTGCACCTTACCTCGTGGGAAGAAGGGCTAAAGGCCAGTGTTAAAAGCGGTAAAAGATAAAATCTATAGGAAATAAAACCTATAGATGTTTCGCCCAGGGGATCCACGAGAGGCAATAAAAAGCTTCTCGACCAAAGAAACAGAGGGACCGGGAAAAATAATGAAACAAGACCTAGTCAGGAGGAGAGGGGTCTCATCAGAATGACCTATTAGGTCCATGGTTACCCTATGATTGCATTGCCACCCGGTGAACCTGCGCCGGTGACTCTTGGTGCATGGCCAAGGGAAAGGGGTCTAGATCTCATCACGAGCTAGCCTTCTCATCTGTGAAAGTACTTGTGGTAGCATTTGTCAACTCGGCGGTGACCAAATGCCAAAGGCGGTGTCCATTGATTAGCTCTTGAACAAGAAAAGCAAAAGGAATAAAAGAATAAGAAGAATAAAG
The DNA here is from genome assembly GCA_010110895.2 of Picea sitchensis. Classification (NCBI taxonomy): domain Eukaryota; kingdom Viridiplantae; phylum Streptophyta; class Pinopsida; order Pinales; family Pinaceae; genus Picea; species Picea sitchensis. Next base: position 6,798 of record SNQJ01S0150428.1, read on the forward strand.
GCAAGAATGGGCTTGGAAAGAATGCATCCATGGCAGTGCATTCGCCTTCTGCAAAGGCACCCGCGGTAACACTTTTGCATCCTTGGCCTTCAATGCACCCACATGCTTGGACATCCCGACCACATCGCACCCACTGTATGGCGGATGAGGTCTTTTTGGGAACTTTCCCTTTCCTGTGGACACTAGCCCAATAGGGCCATCCTTCTCACCTTTCTCAGGGCACCTGTGCGAGGCTTAGTAGCGTCTTTAGGATGTTGCTGTGATGTATTAGGAATTATGCATATGTTTAATAATATTGATGATGAAATGTATGATTAGCGTGCTATATGATCGCTGTATTTGATGAGCCCATGGAAGTAGCCTTTGATAATGCCGAGGACCATGTAACTCGACCGGACGGGTACCATTTGGATAGATACAAATGGGAGATGATCTGATTCGGACTCCATGGGGCGAAGAGCCCTGAGATGGATGTTGAGACCCCATCCCAGGCTGACGAGGACCTGAATGGATCGAGGGGCTTTACTGCCGGAGAAACGTTCTACAGGAGGCACCCCGGCACGGCTTGACCTAGGGGGATGACTGCTGCTTAGATGGAGCGTTGGCCTTTGGAGGCTTCTAGAGGACGTCCTGCTGACGCCTTGACATCACCACCATCATGGGCGTTTGGGGCGAGCCCGGACTAGAAGGCGGCCGGTGAAAAGCACGATATTATTGGCGAAGGGTTAAGGCCCAGGGGAGACTAACATTTTACTCGGGCAGCCCCATCACGCCCTAAAGGGCTAATGTCTCCCTTGGAGGGGCTTTACTCTCCTTCGACTTGATTTAGGGTTTTAACTTGACAATGTAATATAAAACAATATGATTTGATATTTTGACCTTATTAGGCCTTTTTTCCTGACCTAAAATGTAAAATTTTGTCAAGGTTTTGTATAAATGGAGATTTTCACTCTCATTTTACGGATCTGGCCGATTCGCTCCATAAGGAGATGAAATTTAGCGCCTTATCTTGGGTATTTGCTTCAGTTGGGGAAGAGCGCTGTTTGGAGAGGAGACTTTTGGCATTTTATGGTGACCTGCAGATGAAGGTGTTACAACTAGGGTTTGCATGGTTATTTCTTGATGTGAATTGTAAGTATTTTTACGCAAAGGAAAACTTCTTGAATGAATGGTTGTAGTTCAATTTCTTGCATGTTTATGATTATTAATGAACCACAGGGACAAAGAAGCACACAAGTAGGTCATGGTCTCATGTCCCATGATAGAGAAACTTTCAACCATTGAAGGAGAAAGAGAGCCTAGTCATTAGTTACACTCCTTTTTCTTCCTCCTTTTGCTAATAGGTACCGACAGAATTCAAGAGGGAGGAGGAAGACATCCCAGGCCTGGGTTATCTACACTTGGGGTCATTTTTTCTTCTGGGTTTGATGATAGAACCTTGTTGGCAGCAACACTCTCCCTCACTAGACTATCTTGTCTTGATTTTTATCCTTTTATGTTAGCCGTTTTGCCAAATTGACCCTGGAAGGAGGGAGACGCAAGGCTAACTAGCACGTAACCGGAGAATTGAACCTCTCTCCCCTAGGGTTTTGATTACGAGGCCCTGCCATAGCAACACTTGAGAACTCTTTCTAGTCCTTAGCTGTTCTCTTTCAACCCTTGCGTCCTTCATTTTGACTCCATTTTACCCTTAAGACACTGATCTAAAGTCCTCCAAAGTTGAAGTGAATTTGATCACAACACTCTCAAAACCCTTTGAATTATAAACCCTAACTACACTAATCCTAACCCTAACTAACTACTAACCCTAAGTTGTTGGCGTCACATTGGTTATTTCATCTTTAGTGCAACAATGTTTTGTTTAAAGAGCAAGTGAATGGTGATTTAGGCATATAAGTTAATTGAAGTGTTGGTTTTATTACATTGAATGCCACATCATTCAACTATTGGTGAAATGTTATTTTCATTTGCTATTGATAAACATTGACCGTCAGCATTTACTATTAATTGCTTATACATATCGGATAACGTCTTATGAATTACTAATCCATTGAAATATAGCTTGCATATCTCTGTTTGTTGTTGTCTTGTTCGAGGCGGGTGTTCTTCATTGGGGATTCACATTATTATTGGTTGTTAGCCCAGGGACTGTTACGTTTGGGTGGTGACTTGTGAAGGGGGAAAACCTTATCTTGGTCTTTTAGCCTTTAGCCTCTTCAAAACCCCAGTCCGCAGGGGACGTCTCCCACGGGCCTAACCTCCCTAAGAGAACCTCATGTGGTGACATTGGGTGGGATAGGTTCTAGTTACACCAGTTTGGCCTTCAAACCTCAAGTCTTTTTATCCTTGCTACAAACAGTGCGATAACGGAGCCGACTTTACAAATCTGACATAATATTATTCTTTTAGGGTTTTTATTTGGTCTAATACAATTAAATACAATTAGAATATCTTCCGAAGCTACTAAAAACTTCTTGCTTGGGTCCAACGCCTATCTGTGCGATAACAGGGCCGACTTTTACAAATACAGCATAATATTATTCTCTAGGGTTTTGACTTGGTCTAATACAATTAAATACAATTAGAATATCTTCCGAAGCTACTCAAACTTCAACAGTCCTTGCCCTATCCAACTCATCTAGTAGGTCTTTTGACACTAGGTATGGAGAATTTGGTCTTTAATTACCATGATCTTAGATCAATTTTTGAGTAAAGTCCTTGCCATGTTCAACTCGCCCATTAAATCTTTAATCCTCTACATGGGGAATTTGTTCTTTATGCCATTTTAATAAAGGCCATATAGTCTATATATAGCTTTTATGACTAACCCCAAAGTTAGCTCAATCAATTGAACCATCCACCCAAAGCATGTTGTCAACAAGGAGGCCATAGATGTCAGAGGTTCAAATCCACTCAAGTCCCATGGGGTTACCGGCCACTATTATAGTTGGAAGTTAAGCCACCCTCCATCTTAATATTCCAGGGAAGAGGGGGGATCTCGGGAGGATTTCCTCAAAAAGAATATAGATTTTATGACTATCCTTATTCCTTGCAAGAATTGTTGGTTGGGCCCTCACTCAAATTTAATGCGATCACATGTTCCATTCCTCTATCTATCAATGGTTTGCATGGTAGGTATTTGAAAACCACCTAGTACTTTGCAATACTTCCTTGAACCCTATGGTTGGATGCTTGATATGGGCATAGCTTCCATGCAATAAAGTCTTCTTATGAAGCCAAGGTGCCTCTTCTTCAAAATTTCATTCATTTGCTTGGAATTCACTATTCTCATCTCTTTTGCATTGATTCCCCTGATGATGTAGTATCAATCATTTATTTGTGGGATACTCGTCCATGCTTTCCCAACCAACAACCGCTACCCACTCAATCCCATTGTTGCAAATATCATTTTGGGGAATATATGTCAAGGGCGGGGAAAGAAATTTATTGGAAATATCAGGGTAAATATTGGAAAATATCAATAAGCATAAACTTGGCCTTGAAAAACTAGGAAAACTCAAAAATATGTGTAACCTAAAAGGGAAAATCAAAATATCGGGTGAAATGGGAGATATTTGCAACACTACTCCAACCCATTTGAAAATTCCATCCATTGACTAATTGCATTCACCATTTAAAAATAGATGGGTTCCAAAAGATATACGCATTCATACCTAAGTGCATAATTAACCATGCAACAGAAAAACTCAAACATATACTAATTGAAAACATGGGAAACATGTCCATTTTCATTCTTAGGCATATCTACACACATTGCATGTGCCATTCATCATCATAACAAGAAATAGAAGAGTTAAATTACAGAAATCAAAACAAGACTAAGCAGTTATCTTTTAATGAAATTGGTACAAGATATTGGTTGCATTAGAGTGATTCATCACCCAACCATAGGCATCCAACGGAGATATCAACCCCAAGCCAGGTATGAGGTCACTAGGGTTAGGAAACGAGTTATGGACTTAAGGCACACTCAACCCAGCCCATTGCTCTCGCAACTGATCTAGCCACCAATCAGCCATGAAACTACTCACTACAACATACTCCAGGCACCTGATCTAGCCACCAATCAGCCATGAAACTATTTTCTCACTGCCCTACACAACACAGCTTGGACTTTTTATCTTATATATAGTCACTCAAAAATCATTACTAGCTTGTGCTCCACTACATGCAAGAAAAGACAAACTGCTTATTGTTGATGAATGAAGCTATGTGAGACATTCTCCACGACCCTGGAAACACATGAGGTGTGGACTACTGACTATGTAAAGCCTTTCTCGACTTACAGGCACGAGGAGAAACCCCTAAGAAAGTTGTGGTTCTTGCACGGGGTGAGCTATAGGAATAGAGATGACCTCCCTCCATGATGTGGTGAGAAGAACTCCGGATGATTATCCGATGTAGGCAGTCTGTTAGGGTTGGGGGGCGTGCTTGTGGTGAGCACAAGGTGAACATGTGAAATCCCAAAGTGTTGGGCACATCATCTCATGTGAGCAGAAATGAAGATGATGTGATAGCCTCCTCGAAGGCCGGCCGAGGGGAGTTGGCCAGAGAAGACTCGGATGGTTCTCACATGTCGATGGCGGTGGGAAAGCGGTCATGAGAGTGGGCGATGCCTATGGGCAGAGCACAAGTGAGATGTGGAACCGGTTCTTACATTGTAATCGGTTACATCCATATGGATGTACCCCTAATGGATGAGCACTAGTGGGTGTATCCCAGGATCCTTTGCTATATTGTTGTTCAAGAGTCATACCTACTGTAACCCTAATTGTTATGTAAAAGATAATTAGAGCCCACCTTAATATGCTTAATAATAAATGTAAAAGATAATTAATATTAATATTAATGTGAATTATAATAATAAATAATAATATAGTGACTTAGAGATTATTTTGTTGAGCCAATAGGCGTCTTTGTTGATTGGACAAGTCTAATATAAGTAAGGGATGATTCTCCATTTTGGAATCATATCTTCCTTGTGAGTTTGGAAATTTCAACAAACACATCTACTTGGGAAAAGGTGTGTACCTCTCTTGGGTGCTAGAGTTTTAGGGTTTAAGCACCCTCTTGTATGCTAAGGTTTATTTTGGTGAAGGTCTTTCTCTTGAAGAATATATGCAAAGGATTTGGATGGAATTTTTCTTCCCTTGTTGAGAAAGGGTTCCTAGGATACTTCTTGTGTTCTTGTGCATGGCGTTTCTTCTTGTGATCTTAGTTCTTTGCAACATTATTGTTTATGGTTAAGTGAAATGCTAAAATGAAATGAACTTCATGCTTAAGCCTAGCTTATGAAAATCAACATGGTATCAGGAGCATAGGTCTTGAAGAATCCATTGCACAAGCATCGCCAAGTCTCATCTTTTACCAATCATCCCTCCTCTTAAAGAGCCATTGCATCCCTCTGGGACTTCTGAAAATCCATCTGACCCTCTTCTTTTGGGAGTTTCAACCCCTTAAAACCTGGACGCTGGGGCTAATTTTGGCATAGAAGAGTGTGGCCTCTTCCGTACATCTCGGAGACTCAGGTGACATTTGAGCATTTTGAATTTTTGGCCCTAGGGTTTCTAGGGTTTAACAATTCTATGAGAGAATTTGTTCGAAATTAGGACTTCTGCAAACTCATTGAATGAGCTATTCATCTCACCGGTGTTCTACTATCTCTCAAAGGAAAACATTGTTGTGAGTCCCTTAAGTCCAATAAAACCTAAAAGTGCTAGCCCAGCCCTGGATTAGGTTTTCTATCCTAGTTGACAAAGGGTTGTAGAAGAATCTAAAATTCTGATGAACAAAAACTATGATGGAAGATAAACTTGATGGATCAAGCAACTTCAAAGTTCTTGAAAGATAAAACTTGAGGAGGAGACTTATTGTGGGTAATACAAAGAAAGGTTTACGAGGAGGCTGACTATCAATGAATGGAAGGAAGATGACAGTAGTACAAGGAAGCAAATCACCTACTCGAGCCCTGCTTTGAAGGGCCGACTTCAAAATAACAAAGATGACAAAGATGGCTTCATGACTATCTTCTTCATAAAGATCTGGAGGATAGAGATCAAAGCAAAAGAACCATTGAAGAAATCTTATCAGCACTCTCAGGTACACACTTGTATATATTATTTGTATCATTGTCATGAGTGAAGTTGCAAGAGGAAGGAACCTTTTCTTGAAGTCATGGATCGAGAGGGATCTCAGTTCATTTAGAGGAACAACACTCAAAGTAAAGACTCAGGGTTTGATTGTTGTAATTGTCATTCCTCTCTAACCTATATTTCTAAGGTTTATACATTACAAGTAGGTGTTGTAGTTGTGGCAATATTCCTTAAAATGTTTGAGTCTAGAGATGTACTCACTATTCTCCTTTAGGAGATATTCTTGTGTTAGTTCTTTTTGTTTTCATGTTTGAATGGAGTTAACAAAGAAGAAGATGCTTATCAACTAGAGGGAGTCACTTGATTGAGAAGGAGCCAAAACCATTTGAGAAAGAAGAAAGAGAATAGAACCATCATTGAGACAACCAATACTAAAAAGCATGATCAGGGAATCCTTCTAGGGTTCCATGGGAAGAAGCATGCATGACCACAGTATATGTGCAAAACAAGAATCTTCACAAACTTTGAAAACATAACTCCCAAAGAAGTCTTCACGAGAATGAAGCACAGATTGAGCACTTTAGTTTATTTGGGTGCCCAATGTATTTTCATGTAAACAAAGAGAAGAAGTCCAATCCAAACCCTTCAGGGAGAAATGATACAATTATGGGATAACATTGAATCTTCAAAGACATCCCTAGTCAGAGCCAGATTGAGACAAGTAGAGGCGTTGTCCTTGAAGAAGAGGCAGTTTTTCAAAGACCCAGTCTCGGATGGATATTGATAGTGAGACAACACCTTCTCCCCATACGACGGGTCGGAGGAGACACTCATTACTCAGTTATCAGTTGCTCCAGTTGATGTGTCCATAGATATTGTAGTGGGGCATAAAATGCCTACCTAGACTCACTCTACAGGAGGTAGAGAAACATACAAACCTCTCAAGGCACATTAGAGAAGCAAAGTTTTGGGAGCTATCAACCGGATCATGAGCCACTTCATTGATCTTTGAGACTCCTTGTCTTAGAGGAGCAACAAGAGAACCGTGTGAGATGCCATAACATAAGATTACTGATATATCTTAAAGAATGATGCATAAGATATTATTAGGGGACCGGGGAAAAGTCTGTAGTTACTTCAAAGTGGGTCTATAAGATCAAATATGTAGTTGATGGAGGTGTCGAGAAATACAAAGCGAGATCATAGCGGGAGGTTTCTCACAAACAGGGAGAGTTGTCTATGATGAGACACTTGACCCGGTGAACCAATACACACTTCCATCGGTACTACCATCCATGAGTTGGAAACCATGGATAGATAGATCCTTGATGAGTTTGGTTCGGCCAAAGATGTTGTTGATCAAACCTGTCTGATGTTGGTATTAAAGAACACGATCCGATGACTTATTCGAGCGTTGTTTGTTGGATCTGAGGTATTATGACTTAAATCGAGGATGAAGAATCGAGTATGATGCTCTACTTCTCGGGACAAGAAGTATAGGTATAATGAGAGGATAATAAGATTTTCTGAGTCCAGGAAAATATCTGAAAATATTAAAGAAGTTGATTATGATTACGTCCATGATGGATTTGAAGAAGATGTTGGTAGTTGGGCAGAGGTAGTCCACAGTGATTGGATCACTAATAGTCCCCGGATTTAGCTTACCGGTATTCATACCATCGTTGAATGTGCCTAATAGTCATTTCATGGAGTCAGCAAGACAAAACTCACTAGACAAACAAACGAAACATGTATTGAGATATATACAAAACACAGTTGGATATAGCTGAGATATGCCTCCAATGTAAAACTAAGGTTCGCGGGATATCACAGATTCAGTTGAGCAAAAGAATCTGATGGACGAAGGGCACATCAGTTGATGTTCTACATGAAGTTTACCATGGTTTCTGATGCGGCGAAAAGCGAAACTGTGGCCTTAGGTACCACAGTATATATAAGCATCGAGTGTGCGAAACAATGTGGCTTCATAAGCTCTTGACAAATTTACTTGACCATGAGATGGATCCTATGATAGGTATGCAGTGAGTAAAAGCTCCTTGAGAACCAAGTGTTTCATGATGGATTGAAATACTATGAGATGGAAACATCCTTATTCCAGGAGATATTATGATCTGGAGGAAAATGCATTACACATACGGTGCCTTCCTACACATGAGAAGTTTGTAGATATCTTCACCAAATTTAACTTTGTGAAGAATGGCTCCCCAGTTGAAAGGGAGTCTCGCAGATAACTCAGCCAAGACAAAATTCAAAATACATTGGTGTGAGACTTGGCATGATAAAGAATGCCTCCCCTGAGGGTGTTGATGAATGCGGAGTTATGTGAGACATTCTCCGACACAAACTGTGAGGTGTGGATCTGACTACTGACTATGTGTGAAGCCTTTCTCGGCTTACAACTGAGAAAGCCCCTAAGAAGGATTTGTGGTTCTTGCACGGGGTGAGCTAGGAGCGTAGAGATGGCCTCCTCCATGGCGTGAGTGAGAAGAACTCGGATATTTATCCAGTGGAAGCGATCTGTTGAGTTAGGGCGTGCATGTGCTGAGCACAAGGTGAGCGATGTGAAATCCCAAAGTGTTGGGCATGTCCATGTGAACAAAATGAAGATGATGTGATATAGCCTCCCTACGGCGGCCGAGTTGTGAGAGACTACGGATGATTCTCATGCGGTGGCAATGGGAAGCGGTCACGTAGAAGAGTGGGCGTGCACGTGGGCGAAACCGCAGGTGAGCGATGTGAAGCACGGTTTCTTACATGTCACGATTGGGTGGAGCTATAACATCCCTATGGATATTAACTAGTGGATGAGCACTAGTGGGTTAGTATCCAAATCCTTTGCTATATACTTTTCAAGAGTGGGAACCTACTTGTAACCCTAATTGTTATGTAAAGGGTACAGGTGTTACAATATGTTTAATAATGAAATGTAAAAGATAGTGTATTAATATTATTATTAATTATAATAATATAATTGACTTGGAGGGTTGTACTGATGAGCCAATATACGCCTTTGTTGATTGGACAAAGTCTAATATAAGTAGGGATGATTCTCCATTGTGGAATCATATCTTCCTTAATGAGTTTGGAAATTTCAACAAACACTTATTCTTGGGAAAGGTCATCTCTTGGTAGCTAGTCTTCTAAGTTTGGCCCTTTTGTGTGCTAAGGTTTATTTTGGTGGTGGTCTTTCTCTTGGAGAAGAATATAGCAAAGGATTTAATTTGGGTTTTTCTTCCCTTGTTGAGAAAGGGTTTCAGGGATACTTCTTGTGTTCTTGTGCATGGGTGTTTCTTCTTGTGTTCTTGTGCATGGTGTTTCTTCTTGTGTTCTTGAATTATTTTGTATTGTGTTTATGGTTAGGTGAAATGCTAAAAATGAAATGAACTTCATGCTTAACTTAAATTCCATGAAAAACTAACACTTGAATGCCTTATACAGGAAAGCACGGTGGAGTAATGTTTGGCTCCAGAGAAGTCAATAAGAAGCAATATCAAGCGGGTGATGGTTACTTGATTTGCCCCAGCCTCTACACTTGCCTATAGCCACCAATTTTCCTTCCAAGATCTGCCAATTCACTCTCACCGTGTTGGTTCAAATAGCTTTCAGATTTTAGAATGGAAACACCAAAGGAGAATGTAGTATGAAAATTGGGAGAATGATCGAGAGAATGAGTCAAATCCTTTGAGGGAGGAGAATGGAATGATGGAGCTATATTTTCCCACAATTTGCACTTCTCCTTACAAGTACCTTTCTCCATGCACCTTACTTATTTAAGTAGAACCTTCCTTCACCCACCTGTTCGTTATATTTGGCTTTCTAAGTCAAAGGTGATGGTGAGCTTCATTTAAGGCATGGAAAAGATGTGAATTCTTATACTGGCACTTCACAATAGATGTTTTCTTAGGGTGCTATAAATGGCAATGTTGAGTGAAATAACATCTACATGAGTTGTGGCCCGAAAGTGAATTATCATTGCAATATTGATTTGCCTCTTAGTAGAGATCTTTTGGATAGTCAAAACCCTTGTTGTCCATACTCTTTTTTTACTATTAACAAAACAATGGAAAGAAAACTAGACAAATTAATTGGACACCCCTTGATTTTGGATAAGGAACATGAGGTGCAGCCTCTGTCTGCTTAGGGTCCCCCTATCACCCAAGTACAAGACATGCACCACTAGAGTTTTACCAAGGACGGGGTGCATGTCCACATGTGATGTTTGCATCCCATCTAGTAGGGGACAACAACCCTAGTAACATAGGAATTTCCAAGAAAAGAGGTGGGGATTTGAGTGTTCTTTAGCTATTAGTAATTGTTGATTTTTTTATGTTTTAGCTCAAGCATATAGTTTATTTCAATTTATCATTAACTTGAACCATAACAGGACTGCAGCAACAATACACGAGCTGCGGTAAACCAAGATCACAAGAAGAATAGCCATGCACAAGAACACAAGAGGTATCCTAGGAAAACCCTTCTCAATGAGAAAAACCAACTAATCCTTTGCTTGTGTGCCAAGAGATATCCACCCACCCAAACCCTAGCACACACAAGGAAGTGCTTCTATGAGTCAGAGAAAACTAGCTCCTAGAAGGGTTGCAAATCCTCCTTAATTTAGGACCATGCGTTGAGTGAATGAGATCTGATCCACAATGGGGATCTATCTCTTATTTATAAAACTTAACTCAACTTGAATAGACATGACACTTAACAATGGGGCCTACAGTACAACAATAATATAATTAATAATTACACAATATTAATTATCTTTACATGGTGGGGCCCACTTGTACCATTTACAACACAAATAGGGTTCTGCCAAAGTCTCACTCTGCAACTGGCTCCTGTGAGGATCTCTCCCCACATCCTCTGAGTGCTTAGCCACTAGGGGATTGCGTCCACTGTGTGGCCACCGCAGGGGCGTCCTCTCAGCATGAATCACTCAAGCGGAGTCCCACAAGGGGTACCATCACGGGAGAGCCATCTCAAAGCAGAGCTCAACTAAGTCCATAGGAGTACAAGGCGGAGACCATCTCAAGTCGACTCAACTCGGGTCCAGGAGGAGTACAAGGCGGGAGACCATCTCAAGTCATCTCAGCTTAGTCCAGAAGCGGTAGACAGAGACCACCGTCATCACAACTCAATCCAGGTTTGGCGCACACCCATCCACATGGGCACACACCTAACACATGGAGCTCTCTACAAAGAATCGTCTCAGCTTCGGTCGGAGGAGAGCGACTGGAGAATGTCACCGCGATGTTGCAATCATCGGCCTCCCTCTCGACTGGGAATTTCTCGTTGCAATCATCAACACTCCCTCTCAGCTAGGGAGGCATTCTCCACCAGGCCAAGTCTCTCATAGAAGTACTTGAACTTCGTCCTGGCAAGTGGTTTGGTGAAGACATCTGCAACTTGCTCGTGTGTAGAAAGGTACTACACATGTACTGCTTTCCTCTGCACCATATCTCAATGTGTGTCAATTTATCGTTAAACACAGGATTCTCAGAGAGCTTCACACAGGTCTGGTTATCGCAATGGAAAACGGTGGAATCCATCTCATGTCCAAATAAGTCTGCAAGGACTTGCGAAGCCACACTGCTCCACGGACTGCCACACATAACGCTATGTACTATGCTTCTGTGGTACTCAAAGCCACAGAGCTCTTGTTTCTTGCTGCACCAAGAAACCATGGCAGATCCCAAAGAGAAACAACAACCGGATGTGCTCTTCCAATCCACTGCACTCCCTGCCCAATCTGCATCGGCATATCCCTGCAATCTCATGTCTACACCGGAGGCATATCTTAGGCCATAACCAACTGTGCCTCATAGATATCTCAACACATGCTTCGCTGCTATCCAATGTGTCTGTCTCAACTGACTCATAAACTGACTGAGTACACTCACTGCATAGCATATATCAGGTCTGTTGTTAACCAGATACATCAATGATCCAATCAGTTGTCTGTAAAGATGTGGATCAATCTCGCCTGACTCAAAAGAAGCCTCGTTCATCTTCTTCAAATTCATCACCATCGGTGTAGGCATGGATTTGCACTCTGTCATACCGAATCTCTTCAATATCTCAATTGTGTATTTTCCCTTGACACAGGAGAATCTCTTTAGTCCTCTCGCCACACTTCTAGTCTAAGAAGTAGTGCATCATACCAAAGTCCTTCATCTCGAATTCAGAAGCTAATGCACACTTGCATTCAACAATATGGCTTTCTGAATTGGTGAGGAATAGGTTATCACATATAGGACTGAAATCAAGCACTCGTCACCAACAGTGTTGTGATATAGGTTTGGATCAGCAACACTCTTGGTGAAGCCCAAACTCATCAAGTATCCATCAATCTTCCCATACCATGCACGAGGTCCCTATTTTAGTCCATACAGGGCTTTCTTCAACTTGCATACATGAGACTCCTTCTCATGTGTCACAAATCCATCCGACTGCTTGATGTAAGCTTCTTCCTCAATCTCACCATTGAGAAAGGCTTGTCTTTACATCCATCAGATGTAGTCTCCAACCCATGGATGCAGCAAGAGCAATAATCGTACGGATGAAATGTAACGAGCAAAAGGAGCAAATGTCTCCTCGTAATCTATTCCCTCCACCTGAGAGAAACTTCTAACCACAAATCTCGCTTTGTACTTCTCAACACTTCCATTAGCTGCATGTTTGATCTTATAGATCCACTTGGAATTCACTACAAACTTCCCTTTCGGTCTCAGAACAATATCCCACACATCATTCTTCAAGATGGACTGATACTCTTCAGTCATGGCATCTTGCCAAAACTGTTGTCCTGTTGCTTCTCCATGACAAGAAGGTTCAGTATCAATGATGTGGCTCATAGCTGTCGAGCCCATGTAGGCCTCTCCCGACCTACTTCCATGTCTGGGGAATCCTCGACTGGAGCTACAGGATCAAATGGATCAATAACTTTCTCCCTCTAAACTGCTGAGTTTCTTACTTCTTCTCAAATAGTTTGACTCCCTCTAAGTCAAGTGACTCCCTCTGAAGTCTGAAGGATAGACATCTTCCTTTTCCGGTGTTGCTACCCTGGAGACATCCCATGTCTTCTCAGGTCCTCTACTGGCTCTACAGTACTTTGATGGCCTCCCGTACTAGGATAATAACCAAGATGACCTCCCATAGGGACAACAATCAAAATGGCCTCATGTACTAGGACAATAACCAACCAAAGAAAATTGGACTCTCGTACCAGGGATCGTGGCCCTTTAATAATGAAATAAGAAATCTGGCCTCCCGTACTAGGATAATAACCAAGATGGTCTCTCGTAGGGATAACAACCAAAATGGCCTCATGTACTAGGATAACAACCAACCAAGAAAATATTGGACTCCCATACCAGGGATAATGATCCAAGTCATGAGGGCTCCCACACCAGAGATAACACCCTTCATTATAAAAACCAAGCTACTACAGAGTAATGATCAAATAAGGAAAGTAGTACAAAGCTTACCTTAGTACAAAGCTTACCTTAGTCTGCAATCATGCTCAATCTTGCTTTTGGTCTTCCAGAGAAGACTAAGGTAGAGAAGAACTCCTCGCCGTTCTTGCTTGCATTCCTTGACTTCTTTTGAGGTGGCTAAAGTTGCTTTCCTCTCTTCTCGCATAGTGACAAGGGCTTGAAACCTTGAACATCACTAGCTGCAAGTCTAGTCTCCTCACTAGAGCTTGAATAGGACGCACTTTATAGCACACACTCAAGAGTCACCCCAAGGATTGTTCTTGAGACAAGTTTCAGAAATTTACCTCAAAACGCAAGATGTCTTCAAACTCAGATTTAGAATTTGGCTGATACACTTCCACAGATCTGCCTTTTATCACAGCTCCAAATCTGCCCTTGTTTAATTTTAGAACAGGTCTGAAATTCAGTCTTATTGCATGCTTGAACAGACCTCAGATTTACCCTCTTTCACAGCCTCAGACTCACCCTAAAACTGCTTCAAAAACTGCTTCATTTTGCTGCCTATTCTCTGCTGGAATTTACCATTGGATCTGCCTCAGATAGCCCCAGATCTGCGCCTTAGTTCTGGACTTATGTTTGCCTCAAAATTGACCTCAAGATATGCCTCACTTTCCTCAGAAGTATGCCTCAACCAGATCTGGAACAGACTTTATAGATTCATAAACAAACTGATCAGAGAACTTACCTTGAACACAAGGGATTTGCCTCAAATTTTCGCTGCCTCAGAAATTTGTTGTCTACCTCAGACTTGTGCCTCAGAACAAGCTTCAAACTAGACCTTGCTGCCTCAGAAATTCGCCTTAAATGTCTCAGATTTTCGCTGCCTCAGAACAGCCTTAGAACAGGGCCAACTCTGTCACAAAAACAGTCTTTAAATCCATGGTTAGGTCTGCGGTTAAGCCTCCTGTAGGTCTGCTGTTAGGCACTTGAGTCTGCGGTAGTCTTAGAGGCCTGCGGCCAGCCTTTTAATCCTTTAATCAAGGCTCGGCCCAGGCTAATAGACCTGCGGCCAGCCTCAAACTTCACCACAGATGTTAAGGGAGGTTCGGCCCTCTCCTTACACCAAAAGCAGGGGTTCTAGCAGCCTTTAACTGTCCACGGCTGCCTTCTTTGACTGTGCAAAAAGTCATCTTCAAGTACACTGCTCTGATTCCATGTTGAATTTTTGATGTTTTAGCTCAAGCATATAGTTTATTTCAATTTAGCATTAACTGAACCACAACCGTTTGCAGCAACAATACAAGTTGCAGTAAACCAAGATCACAAGAAGAATAACCATGCACAAGAACACAAAAAGTATCCTGGGAAAACCCTTCTCAACCAAGGGAAAAACCCAGCAATCCTTTGCTTATATTGCCAAGAGAAGATCCACCATCCACCACTAAACCCTAGCACACAAGACGGTGCTTCTATCACTGAGAAAACTAGCTCCTAGAAAAATGCGAACTGCAGTCCTCATAATTTCAGACCATGTGTAGAGCTAGTGAGAGATATGGTCCACAATGGGGATCTATCTCTTATTTATACAAAACTTAACTCAACGAATAGACATGACACTTGGCACAATAGGGCCAACCTGTACAACTTAATAATATAATTAATAATTACACAATATTAATTATCTTTACATGGTGGGGCCGACTTGTACCCTTTACAACATAAATTAGGGTTTTACCAAAGTCTCACTCTCTAACAATATAGCCAGGGATCTCTCACATCCTCTAGTGCTCAGCCACTAGGGACACGTCCAACTATGCTC
>SNQJ01S0150429.1:0-23241 GCA_010110895.2 Picea sitchensis
TCTAAATATCCTAACACCAACTTCTTATGAATCTTGCGCAAATCATACTTAGTAAAAACCTGCGTGATTCCTTATCCCAAAAATGAAGGGCCGAACAGGCTTCGACCACAACCCTTGACTCACCCTCAAGTCAAGTGCTCGGTTCTTTCGTAGATTCTAGGAGCACTTGTTTTTTTTCCTTGTCCTCCTTTTCTTCTTCCTTCTGCTCTTTTATTTGTGATTTCTCTTCTTTTGCCTCTTCAAATGAAGGGACCAACTCTGGGACCAACTCCAAGGCCTGCTCCCTCACTCCTTGAAAGTTTCCAACCTTATATTGCCACTTCCTGGCAAGGAGTGATGCCTCTGCAACAAACTGTTGGGTCGCCTATGTACTACACCCATTTGGCTTGGATGCAACCAACATGTTCCAATCAAAATATGTTGTTGCATCAAATTGATGCATCTGCATGTACACTGTCTGAATGACAGGTCAAAATTCATGCATCTCTTTCTTTTCTACGGATTGTGCCTCAAATAGGGCATTCAAATTCATTGTCCAGCTATTGGATCTGGTTGAACTTTTGTTGTTTCTCCAGCAGATCCACCGTGGCTGCAACTTCCTCACTCAAGACCTATATCTTGTTGTGCACATCTTCCAGGACCTGGTTGCATCGAGCGATGATGCCCATCCAATTGTTGACTTCCCTGAAAATCTTTGTGCATTCCATTATGTACTTGTGTAGTGATGATCAGGAATTATTACCTTCCAGTAATATCTCATGCATCTACTCTTGCAGCTTCTGAGGCTGCATCTCTTCTTCTTGCTGAGTCCGTCATAAATGTACTTCCATATGTTCAGTGCGAGTGGTGAGTTGTGTCCATGCTCCTTGGAGCATCTCAATATGATGCTCTGTCTTTCCTTCATCACTATCTTCGGGCAGTTCAGGTGCAAGCTTCTGAATCTCTGGCCAGGCTTCAACAAGCCTTTCCTGCACTCTTTCCAATCTATGCTCAACCTAGATTGTTTTGTGCACTTATTGTGTTTTGCATGCTTGCACAAGGATAACTTCCTCCCTTGTGACCTTGGAAGACCTCTCGGCCTGCTGGAGCCTTTGCTCTAATTTATCAATTGATGCTATGATCAGTCCAAATAAATGCGTCATTGGCCAGTGTACCAGTTCAGCGGATGAAGAGGCGGCATCTCTAGGTGCTCGTGTCTACAGTGGAAGTACACTAGTCGTTGAATGCTCCGAGAGGGTATCTACCTCCTCTTCTTTTGATGGTCCTAGCGCGATCCTCAAACTTATCATTGATGGAAAGAGAATCATAACCTCTGTTCTAGATATTCATAGTTGCATCAGCTATGTGCATTGTTGAGGGTTATGGAGAACCCTCTCCATCTGTTCTCACGCGGATGTCGTGCTCTACCTGGGTCTTGATTCTAGTTCCTTATGAACCTCTAGTATCTCCTGCACGTTTCTTTCGTCTACTTCCTGCATTGTGCTTTCTTGGGCACCCTCGACCTTGGCTGGTGAGGGGATGTGCTGGTTTCTTTGGGCTTGCGGTTCCTCCACATTTTGGGTGTCCTTTTCTAGTGCAAAAGGCACAGTCTATTGTTCCTGGATGTATGGGTTCAGACCAGTCAGCTGCATGCTCTACTTTGGAACTTCAGGGTTTGGAAAAAAAACTTATGGTCTTGGCTTAGAAAACTCCTGGGTTGTTTCTGGGAGTTATTTCTCTACTTTCTCTGGCTGGTCGAGTTGCATCAGCTCTGGGTTTGTGGTTTTGGGTGGAATGGTGGTTTCTGGGGGTGGCGACTGGGGTTGTGGCAATGACGGAGGGTGCTTAGTGATGATGGTGTATGGAAATGTTTCAGGCTCAGGGTCATCATGAATATGGATGATGGGTCCTACTCTGACTTCTTCGTGGGTACGAGGGATGGTCGATGCAATGGGTTGGGGGTTCATAGGTTTATTCAGTGAAACCCCAGTTCTAAGCTTCTTCACCGCTGGTTCAGTAACGAACACAACACTTGAGATATTTTTTATGTCCTCACCTATCAACACGGCTTTATATGGAAGCCAATGGAATACTCACAAAGTTCTTTTCTTATGCTCCAATGGTTGTGTCTCGTCTTCCTCCTCAGAGTCTGATTGTGCTAGGGCTTCTTGCTTTTGCGGCTCTGAGCCTGAGCTCGATCCTACCCCTACTTATTTTCCTTTCTTATTCAGTATCTCAACAAGCATAATATAGTGCATTCCTGACTTGCACGGGTTGTGCTTGACTCCTGGCCATGACATTACCTCTTTGTCAAAGACCTCCTAGTCTAGGTAAAATGACAACATCCTTGAATGGAAATATTCCCTGTTAATATGCCTCGACCATACAAACGTATGATGTCATTTCATGTTGAAGGAAATGTTTCTCGTATTACAATTGAGAATTTCCTGTAGAATACATAGCCTCTTTTTTGCGTCTATCAGGCCATTGTACCACTTAGCAAACATTGGGGTGTTGAAAGCTGCATTCTCGAAATCAATCCTTGACTTTTCTCGGAATCAATCCTTGACTTTCAGGGCTCAAACATCTTTTCCATGTGCCCCTTGTATGGTAGCATCGACAGTATTCCCATAGGTGGCTTCCATTTGAACATTGAAAATGATATCAATAGATATCTGTAGATGAAGGTTCCTCCCTTCTCCTGCGCTTCCTCACATGCCACTAGTAGTTCCTCCAACAGGTAACTACACTAGTTGAACACAACTCCATTGGCTTAAAAGTCTGCTACTGAAAATGCATCTAGCCTGCATTCTCCCTTGTAATATGATCTCATAACCTTGTTGGTTATGATGTAACAACCCGTCCTACCTATCTCTAGTAGTATGTGGTTGATTACTATTGTGCGTCCCCCCCTCTTTGTGTTGAACCTCTCATAGAGGATGAAATTTCCTTTCTTTTTTTCATGCTTACTAGGACCCTAGAATCCTTTCGACACATACTCTCGTTCGAAGGATAGTCCAATAAGATGATGAATGTATTCATCATGGATTGGATACTGCCTATCCAACTAGAGACTTCGGTCATGCACCCTGTTGATCATAAATTTGGTGCATCGCGCAACCTCACCAATGGTACCAAATATTGGTAGGTCTCTGAGGTTCATAATGGTTGAGTTGAATAAGTTGAAAAATTCCAGTTTTGGCATGAATTCCATGCCTCCCAAATCATCTGAAGCCATCCCCCAGAATATGTCTATGTTCATCTGGGGGAACAAAACTGGATCTATTAGGTCAATATGAAGGAGCTTAACCTGCTCCACCTTTCCTTTGAGATCTCCCATGACCTCAACTCGGGGGTCGCAGGGCTCGTCTGGTACTGCATCCTTAGACATTGCACTTTGGCTTCCTGTGGCTCTCGACATTGTGGATTCTGATTTATCACGACTTCTGCGGTAAGATAAGGACTAGTGTCAAGAATATGGGTTTCTCAATTTCACAGGCTGGCTCTCTCTACAGAATTCGGAAATTGGTACATTCTTTGAAAACGATGCGTTCTTCAACAAGTTCTCAGAGCCTTATACTCGGCTTAGCGGGAAATTTTAGCAATAAATGTTATTCATAATGACTGTTGAGTCTCTAAATTGACATCCCCGTCACCATATTATACTCCTCATTTACACCTTTTTGGCCTACCTAAGCTTGGATAAATGATAAAGAACACTATCTCCAGTCACTTATAAGGTCATGTGGTAAAGTATATTTGAATTCATGCATTTTGTGGTTTATTAAGCTAGGAGATTAAATATTTCATGTGCTAATATTGAAATTGCTATATGTATCCATTGACCTTTGGACAAGTCCAACACTCCTATGTCACCCAAGACATCCAGTACCAAGAGTGCCTCCTGTTTAGATCCGGTACCCGTAGATAACTCACTGTCGTGATCCGATACCAACGCCCACAGCCTGTTTTAGTTCGGTACTAACCAATTGCGCGTTGTTCGGATCTGGTACTATCCGTTGTGTCTCGCCTATTATGATCTGGTATCAGTAGAGGAAACATAGTATGCCAAGTTAAGCTCCAGATCATGCCTGAGATATTTTTTGACTATTTATTAGATCATCAAAGTTTCTAGCAAGAATATATTGAGCTAGCTTGATTATTGCTTCATCCTCATGCACTCCATGTCATGAGGATGAAGCTTAAAATATGTAACCGAGTGTGTAAATTTGACAATTTCTTATATGCTAAAGATTTCACCTCTTTGTGTTTCACGACTGAGATTGTTTAAATAGTCGTGGCAAGGATGGTGGTTGAGGGAGCATAGAGATCATAGATAGCACAGTAAGTCAAAGAAGTATCACATATTGTAGAACATATCTTGGGTTTGTGTTTAATAGAAGAGATTCATTTATTTCCATGTCTTGATTATTGAGTCATAATGAATGGATGCGAATTGAGTTGTTAGAATAATCTAATTTCATGTTTTTAGATCCAAGTAAGAGTGATGTGTTGATCGAAAACCAACTTACTGTACACTCAAATAGCTGACCTATTGAAGATGCAAGGGCCCACCACCCAACAGAGGTCAACATTCTTGTAGATTAGTATTAGCATTTGATTTTGATAGTGTAACTGTTAGACTAGCTATAGCTTTGATTTCTCAATTTAATTCATCATCTCTAACAGTTTCAGATGTTAGCAGTATAGTTCAGTTTAGGATTTTGATCATAGAATTGCTTAATATCTTTACTTACTCTATTTTTGCATATGCCCTGTTCCTATTTTTATGAATTTGATTTCTCTTAATGAACATAGACATTGGCAGAAATAGTCAAACATACTGGAAAATAACTAGTGAAGTTCACAATATATTATTGTGAACCACAACATACCCAATATACTGGCTACTGAACTACCCATGCTATGCCTTGATGATTGATGCGTGATTTCCTTTTTCAGAGTGTGATTGCATAATTATCTTTCTGGGTCAAATAACAGATTTTATTTTTCAAAGGACTCCATCTCATACTTGAATGTGCCATAATGGAGTAGATATCCCCCTCTGTGAAAGACAACCAAAGTGTGTTTTAGTTTGACAGTTTGCTTTATTCCTAGCATGCATGCTCTAGATTAGTTCTATACTCGTGACATTAGAATTACCTCTCTTACTGGTGTCTTTTAACTCTATTGATTACGAATCCCAGATTGATAATTAATGTGTGCATTATACTAATCATATAAAAAACACAACATTTTGGTGCTGTTGGGGAGTTGAAAACGGTAGGAAGTGATTTTAGCTTATATTTTTTGCATAGTTTTTGAATGATTTTAAGGGATACCTGAGGGAGGAGGATAAAATGTTTAAGACATGAGTAAAGATCCACACAACCACTATAGTGGGGTTCTCTAAATCCAGGTTGCATGCTTACCTTCCATATAGAATTAGGATTTTAATTGAGTTAAGTATCAAATTTTTATTTTATGCATAGATATAGAGATAGTACAGGTATATTTGTAAGTTCTAAAGATTCGAAAACAAACCCCCACACTATTTCAACTGACATTGGTGCAGGAAGAATTCCACCAGGAGAAAGTTCAAGGGAAGCCAATGAGGCTCTAGAATAAGGACCTAGAACTGAAGAGTCATTATTGCGGCAGATAGAACGTGAATCTATTGAATAAACTGAACATTTAGAAGAGACACAAAATCCAGTTTCTGAACCATCTATCAGTGGAGGAAGAATACCTAGCGAAATGGCAGAAGAAGAAGGAAATGAAAATGCAGCCACTGAGACTGAGACCTTTAGGTTTCCAATCTTGGATATTTCCAGAAATATCAGCATGAAGAACAACCCACTGTCATCATTACCCACTTTCAGAGGTATGTCAACTAAATATCCAGACTTATTTTTATCTGAGTTTGACATATTATGTAGAAGCTATAACTATTTAGACGATGCCCAAAAACTTAAGCTCTTTCTAGCCACATTAAAGGAATCAACCTTAATATGGTTCATGAGCTTAGGAGAAAATACAATTCTCTCTTGGGATCAGATGAAAGACACATTTTTACAGAAATATCAATACTATTGTAAGGAAAATGCTAAAAATGACATTTTTAAAATGTAGCAAACTGAAGATGAAAGCCCTGAAGACTACTTAGAAAGGTTCTTATACAACTATTAGAAATCAAAATTATTCACCACAGACCCAACTGTAGTAAGAACAATATTTTTGAAAGGTCTTAGAGATGATTGCATAGAAGTTTTAAATTTGTCAATTTCAGGAGATGTGCACCAAAATCCCTTTGGAAAAATTCTAGATTACTATAGGAGATACTCAAGAGGACAAGCTAAAAAAGGAAAAGGACCAAGAGATCCTTTTAGAAGAAATTTAAGACAAAACTCAAGGACTATCACCCGAATTAAGTTAGGAAACTTATTAGAAAACTTTAAAATAGACATCTTGATCACAATTAGTAACCAGTTAGATGCCCTAAAATGGAAAAAGAAGCAAGAAGACGATTTTGTTTTTGCAATCTTTTGTCCTAAATGTAGAAAGAGGCACCCTGAGAAAGAATTCCCATTAAATTTCATAGAGTTTTGTGGCATGTGTACACAAGAACACGCCACATCTAAATGTCCAACTTTGCTTGAGCTACAAGCCATTTATAGGGGAGGAGGAGTCTCACAAGAAAAACCATACCCTTCTAGGAGGACTTGGAGAGCACAAAACCCAAATTCATTTTATAACCCTAATACACAATATCAACAACAAAAATGGGGTCCTTCTCCAATGCCCTATCCCCAATGGACACCTCAGCAAGCTCAAACTCAACATTGGAAACAAGGTTGGATGGGACTTGTGTATGGAGTCCCTCCTACCCGACATATCCACTGTATCCTGCAAACATTTCCCAATTACTACTTGGATTTAACCCACCTCAAATACAAGATTTACCTCCACCTCCTGTACAACAACAATTCACAGTACCCTTGAACCCTAACTAGCAACAACAAGTACCTATAAATGCTAATCAACAACCACAAATCCAAGCTGCCCATATCCCTCATAGACCAACAAAAATTCATGCCCAACCAATTCCTAACCCCAATAATCGACCCACCCACCCTGTACAGAATGCAAAAGCCCAAACCTTTCCCACTTATGAAATTCAACTAAGATCTAGGAAAGTTGTAAATCAATCAAATTTTGGAGTATAATTCAAGAAGAAAATGATAATCATTCTGAACAAGAAAATACTCAAATCACCCCTGTAAAAGGAGAGAATTCCCCTCATATTCCACCCACTTCTCAGTCTGTAGGAGTACCTCAACAAGTTAATCTTACACCCTACCCTGAAATACTATTAGAGAAGAAACCTGAGCCACCCTTGCACAAAGACATAGAGGATGAGTTATGAAATGTATGTGTAAAAATACCTCTATTGCAAACCATTAGGGATATCCCCATATATGACAAAATCATAAGGGATCTTTTCCTTAAGAAACAAGGAAGGAAGAAGAAGGAACCTCCCCTTGTTTAGGTGGTAGGCTATCTGAATTTATTTCTGAAATGCCATATAAATATAATGACCCTGGGAACCCAGTAGTCACTGTTGAAATTAATGGTATTTCCTTACCGAACACACTCATTGATTTGGGTGCAACAATTAATGTAATGGATTTTGACACTATGCAAAATCTCCAAATCAACCAGTTAAGGCCAACCCAAACCATGATAGAGTTGGAATATAACTCAGTCATTAGCCCTGCAGGAAGTTTAGATGATGTCATAGTCACACTAGCTTCTTGGGAGTATCCAGTAGACTTTATAGTCATCTATTCTAAATCATCCTCCAAAAAAGGACACCTTGTGGTTCTTGTCCTCCCTTAGCTAGCCACAATAGATGCCTTTATTAGTTTTTGGTCTAGCGAGATGACTATATCCAATGGAACACATAGCCGAAAGCTCGTACTCTTCCCTCCTACTCAACCAACACAAGAAATACATGTTTGGCTAGAAAAACCTTATGGAGAGGAAGATTGCATCAGACCCCTGTTAACAATTGAATAAGTAAAATTAATGCAAGAACAATCAGATGAACAAGTCTTAAGTTTATTTTTGGTTGATACGAACTGCATTGAATATCCTAGGTCTTTTGCAGAATTGTCACATATTTTCAATTCCAAGTTTCAACAAACTTGGCATCCTGATATCACCCAATTATATACTTTATCACCAGCTTCCTCATAGAAGGAATAAAGTACTGAACTTGTTGAGATTAGTCCAAGAAAATCTTTGTATATCAACACTAGTTTGGAACCATAACAAAAGATGAAAGTAATTGATATTCTCCAAAGACAATTTGATGCCTTTGCATGGGATTATGCAAACATGAAAGGAATTCACCCTGACACATTCACACATCATATCTACACCAATGACCAAATCAGACTAGTTAGGCAACCTCAAAAAGGATGAATCCAACCATCTAAGATATTGTAAAGGAGGAATTGCCAAAACTCCTTCAAGCCAATCTCATATACCCCATTTCATATAGTCAATGGGTGTCTCCACTTGTCATAGTTCCCAAGAAAAACGGTAAGTGGAGAATATGTGTAGACTTTAGGGAGTTGAACAAGGCCACCCATAGGGATTATTTTCCCTTACCATTTATTGATCAGGTGTTGGATACCTTTCAAACATGTTAGGAAACCTCAAAAGGATGAATCCAACCATCTAAGATATTGTAAAGGAGGAATTGCCAAAACTCCTTCAAGTCAATCTCATATACCACATTTCATATAGTCAATGGGTGTCTCCACTTGTCATAGTTCCCAAGAAAAACGGTAAGTGGAGAATATGTGTAGAATTTTGGGAGTTGAACAAAGCTACCCATAGGGATTATTTTCCCTTACCATTTATTGATCGTGTTGGATACCTTGTCTATAAAGAAGTATTTCTCGCTCCTAGATGGGTTTAGTGGTTATAACCAAATACAATAGCTCCAGAGGATCGTGATAAATACTAATTTCACTTGCCCATGGGGAACCTCTACTTATAGGGTTCTTCCTTTTGGACTTTAAAATGCCCCAACCACTTTCCAAAGGGTTTTCCTCAGCCATTTTATTTTGATCTTGGACCAATGATTGTGTGGAAGTCTACGTGGATGACTTTACATTCCATGGATATGACTTCCCAAAAGCTTGGACCAGCCTAGAAAAAGTCTTGATTAGGAGTAGGGAAAATAATATTCCCTAAGTAAAGAAAAATTCAAAGATGATGCTCACTGAAGGTATGTTTTGGGACATCACATTTAAGTTATGGAATTAGATTTGATCCCACAAAGATTCATATTATCACACAAATCGTATCACCTTCCCCAAAAATAAGTTCAGAACTTTTTAGGCATAGTCATGGTCATATAGAAGATCTTCATTCCTCGAAGTTTTACAATCTTAGCTACCGATCCGAAATGAAGAAGACTTGTATTCTGAAATTATTTTAAGATTTAATTCATGTGTTAAAATGAAAATGGATCAATTTTGCAACACAAATTTTATAGAAATTACTCATTCAAGATGCATATAAACAACAACAATCGCTGAACAGAAAACACATAACACGCTGAAATGATAAAAAGTTCACCCCTCTTGGGCTACATTTCCTGGTCTAGATTCCAATGGATATTTTGTATTATTTTCTCAAAATGATAAAATATGTTCTTTACAATGCTCAAAATCGCCAGACAGTCTTCAATGGCTTCAGAATGTCCTAAAACCTCTAGTTGGGCTTTTTCAGCACCCCGTTTGGCCAAAAAAATTGAAGAATATAGGCTTCCCGGAAGTTCCCCTTCAAACTTGTTGTCTCCGGATCACCAAAATGCACCCTTGCCTTCTCAACCTGGGTTTCCACATGCATAAATGTGAAAAACCAACACCGGTGCAACCACAATGGTAGTATTGAAATCAGAGGATCTAAGTACGGGCAGCAGTCTTAACCGCCAAGGTTCAGCAAGGCGCTGGCCACCACATGACCTCACACGCATATAAAGGGGCCAAGTCTAAATGACAACGATCGGGCATGCATCGGTGGTTCTATGTACAAACACATGTGACCGAGGCTCATACAAAAAGGGCTAAGGGTTAAAACATGTCGCGCGCTTGTGGTTATATTGCAATGTATACGACCAGAGGCTGGGGCTAAGACCCTCAACCGCTTCCATACAACAACTATTACAAATTTAAATATAATGTGTCACATATATAATAAGAAATACATGTGAGCGCCGCTTGCGGGTTCTTCCTTAGTTTTTACCCCTGCCCGAAGGTCGTCGGGTCGAATCCGGCCAACAACACAAATTTTAAACCACTATCCAGGTGACACATGGTACTGATTGGGCCACATGTCGCCATCTGATTCACTGCAAACAAGCCACGCCATATACCAATCGGCCCAATACCCATCACCGCTATAAAGGAATGATCCGCCACACGTCAGAGACCCTCGCCACATCGCAAGATCTGTACTATCCGTAGATGACCGCACAATCAATATCGTTTTTGCATGTTTGGTTTTTTTGGACAGAACATGATATCTCTCTCCCCGGACATCCATTTGAACCCAAACAAGTCGCGTTGGGTTCATGACGACGAGGCCTTATGCTCGCTCGACGGAAGCCATTTTGAGCACTCTGAATTTTGAGCAAAATTTGATCCTGATCACACCTCCCCATTGAAAGACCTTTTGGTCCTCAAAATACCATTTTCAATCGTCCGGCATAGCTCTCACCTTTCCCCAACCTCAATCCACTGCTTCTCGCTTTGGATTTGTGCCTTTAAGACCAACTTGAAGATATTCCACATTTGCTTGAAGTTCTCTTTACTCTCCTCGCCAAGGATTATGTCGCCATGCGCTCAGAAGATATTCTAGGAAAAATCATCTATAGAAGGAATTTGAACATGCCTCCTTGATCATCAATCAAAGGAGGCTCATAATTTCAAATTCTCAACATTAACAATTGCATACATTTGCATATATGTAGGCAAATCTAAACGAAAAGGCATTGTTACCAATCTTGTCAATAACTGAAAGGACCATATCGAATTGGTTTCACTTCTTTACCTTCTCCTTACTAATGTAAATCCAAACTTCATCTCCAACTTGAAAACAGTGATCAACACGATGCTTTTCATGTCTTATCTTGTACTTGGATTGACTCTTCTTTTCCAACTGCCTTGTACCATTTGATGTATCGACCTAATTTGTTCACCGAACTTTCTTCCTATCAATGTCATATTGACCATCAATAGCAATATCCTTCCCAAAGATAAGGTAAATCTAAAGGATATTTGGGCAAATAGCCAAAACATGCTTCAAATGGTGACGCTTGAGTCGAAGAGTGCTTAGCCTCGTTAAAGCATGTCAATGTAGTGTAAATGTTCATCCTCCAAAGTTTAGATGCTTGTCAGCAATAACCAATTTAAGAAGATGCACCAATCGCTCGATTTTACACTTCACCGACTTCATCATTTATGGATGAAAGATGTTCTCTTTTCAGTTTGCGTCCATGATGCCCATAAACCTCACCTCAAAATTCCAATAAATCGAGAACTCCCGACCGTAAATAATGATTTTAGGGAACACAAAAATGCACCCAAACATTTTAAAAGAACATTTGTAAGCCATTTGCTCACCAGAACATGCTTCTTACAAGGCATCAAAATACACATATTTTTTCTAAATCAATCAATCAATAACATAAAGATAATCATGATTTCGTTAGACATAGGTAGACCTCCTCTACAAAAAATCCATGACAATATTCCCAAGGACGAAGGAACCGGAAGTGGGAATATACAAAACCCAACTTTCGATTTCTTTGTGGCTTGCTTGTGGCACATAACGAACATCCTCAACATATCTCGATACACTTTCATTTATCCAATAGCAAGATTCTTGTAAATTAGCCACTGCCTTTTCCTACACCAGTGACTGTGAATAAGAGAAGAATGGGCTTCTCTTTTTATGTTGATTCTTTCACCTGTGGAATACATAGCTTGCCAAGATGATACAAAAGATTATCATGCACATGGTAATCCAATTTCTCAACATGGTTAGAATTACACAAAGTCTCATATACTTTTAAAATCAAGATTCTAAAGATATTTCAACATAACTCTCATGCATGATAGACCATGCTTAAGAATAACTAAAGCACTCACAATAGGCCTTGAAAGTGCATCAACAACTTTGTTATAAATTCTTCTTATACCTTTATGACCAAGTGGAATCGCTAGAAAACCCATCCGTCCCTCAAGTGCCTAGCTTGAGCCAGCTTTGCTAGGATTGTATATCACAAGTAAGCACGATCCTCAGGTGAACAATGGCTTTTCCCGCAAACATCAAATAATGTTTCCATTTTTTCACACTTTGCACCAAGCAGCATAACCTTATCATAAGTAGGATAGTTAATCACGGCACCATTAAAAGTTTCAATGAAAACAAATGGGCTTACCATGTTGTGGTAGCAAAACTCCTCCCATTGCATAATTGTTTGCATCTGTTTTGATTTCAAAAGTTTGTCTTAAATTTGAAAGTGCAAGAACTGCCATGAACTGATCTTTTTCAAAGTATCAAAAGCCTTTTTGTTTCTTGCCTCCCATTGAAAAAACTTGCTTGAAACTTGTCACCGTGATGTAATGGAGTCAGAATGGAAGAAAAGTTAGCAATAAACTTTCTCCAATATTAAGCTGCTCCCAAAACTTCTCTAATTGCCACGTTGTTGGGTTTGGGCCATTCCAATATAACTTTGACCTTGAGGGATCAATTTTCAATTCACATCCACCAACAATATACCCTTCTAAGTAAATAAGTGAAGTTCCTTCCAAACTCACATTTGGACATCTTCAAAAACAAATTTTCCTTTTCTCAAACATTCAAAACTTGTTTCACATAATATGCTCTTCAATGATTTTCTAAAGATCAAAATGTCATCCAAGTAGACAATAACACACCCATCGAAAGGTTCTAAGAAATCATTCATAACTTCATGAATGAAAGTAGCATGTGCATTGCAAGTCCAAAAGGCATTACCATCCATTCAAACAAACCTTGCTTTGTTTTGAAAGATATCTTCCATGTGTCTCCCTCATAATCCTCGACTGATGATATCCGCTTCAAATCCAACTTAGTAAAATACTTAGCATGTTTCAATTGATTAAGCAAATCATTGATTCTAGGAAGAGGATACCATCTACCGTATCTTGGTCAAAGCCCCAAAATCAACACATATTATGTACCATCTTTCACTAACACAATTGGAGATCCTCACTGTGGTGATGTGCTCGGTACAATGACCCCTTTGTTGAGCAATTCTTGAATTTGTTTTTGATTTGCATTCTCTCCATGATTGACATCCTATACATACCAATATTTGTAAGAGGAAAATCTTGTTCCCAATTGAATTTCATGTTTGATATCCCTTTTTGGAGGTAATCCTTTGGTTCCTTAAACATCTCATCATATTGATTAACAACTCATATAGATCAGATTTCAACTTTGCATCAAAACCTTGGAAAACTTTGTTTTCAATATCATCTTTGCTTAATCATTAAGAGAACAAAATTTTTTGCTAGCATTGACTAATCCCTTCATTTTGTCCCCAAGATTTACAAGTGATAAATTCATCTTCTTTGTATGGGCTCTTAACACGTAATTAACTCCATTCTTAAACAAGTGATACTTTCTCATTCGCTGATCATGAAAAATGGTTTTTCTATCATATAAACATGGGCTTCCTAACACAATACCACATATATCCAAAGGAATAACATCAAGCTTCACCTCATCAATAAAATTGATAGAAAACCCAAGTTTACACCTTCTTGTCGTAATTTGTAATTTAGCATTATCACATATCCAAACAAGAGGGTATGTTATTTAGGATGTGGAATTATTTCCACCTTAATTTCTTAACAATGTCTTCGGATAAAAGGTTTGCTTGATCCGACAACAGAGTATCTATTTCTTTGGTATGCTTTGAAACAACCCTTATGAAAGTTCATTTTTCTTGTCGAAGTTACATTGAGATTATTGTTACTTGAAGAACTAGTGCTTGGTAATAGAACCATATTAATTTGATAACCCATGGTTGAGATCTTTGTTTCATCACCCGAATCGTAACCTAAATCATGTTGTATGGTTGCAACAATCTTTGAATTTCTTTGTTGCCAAACTTTTTGGTCTTCTTTCTCGGGATGAAGTTTCCAACAATGGTCTTCTTCTTCATCGTACATCTTGAACAATGTTTGCATGTAATTTTTCTCCCTCTTAATACAACATTCCTTTCCTTTCCTTGAACTTCCTTTCCTTTGGTTCTGCCGACTGAAAGGTTTCTTTGTTACTCTCATGCTTCAGCCCTTCCTCTTTTCCAAAATGAGTGGCTCAACACAAACTTCATCTAGATTTGAAGGATTAAACATGAGTATTAAAGGTCTCAAATAACTATGTAAAGCTCCAACGATTTGCGAAAGTTTTTTGAGAAGAAAAATCTACTCCCCAAACCAAATATCTTCTCCTAAATTCCTGAGTAAAAGTTTGTACATTTTGTCCTTTAGCTTGTCTAAAATCTTTCCAATCCATAGTAGCTTTTTGCATATATGCCAATGGGTAAAATTGTCTTTTAATTACAACAATAAAAATCATTCCAAGAGGTTAAAATTTTTACCATGTTTCTTCATGTCCTCTCGAAGCCCTGGCTTCCCACAAAATGAGTGTTGCACTATCCAATCTTTAAAAGAAGCAGTTGAATCTTAGTTTCATCATCATCTTGAATTTTTTGTATCCCACAATACACCTCAATCCCATCAATCCAATTATCTAATTTCTCAAGATTTACCTCTCCATTGCAGTTGGCAATTGAATTTAATATCGGGCATTTAACAAAGGAATTTGTTGAGGATTTTTACCATGTCCCTTGGAGAATTTGGAAGAGGTCTTGAATCGGTAGAAGAAGACGAAGAAGAAGATGGAGGTGAGGGTGGTGAAGAAGCACCATTCCTCCATTTCCATATGGAGTTTTATCACCACGCCTCCCTTTAGATTCAAGGGTTGGAGTTTTCACCTTGCAACCTTGTATTCTTTCCATCAAGAGTTTCATCATTTCTCTCTCATTTCCATGAAGATTTTATGAGATCTTCATCTTCTCGCAGAATATGTTCATGACTCTCTTCATGAGCTATACTTGTTGAATGCCTCCCTTGAAACTTCTGCAAGGATGATATAATATTCCTTCTTGAAGGATGAGAATCTACAAGTTGACCTTCTCCCCTTTTGAGTTTCAACCTGGTGAGCATCAAAAAACAAAACACTTCCAAACAATCAAGCTCAAAACCTATGCTTTGATATCAACTTGATCTGAAAATGAAGAAGACTTGTATTCTTGAAATTATTTTCAAGTATTTAATTCATGTGTTAAAATGAAATTTGATCAATTCTGTAACACAACTTTATAGAAATTAATCATTCAAGATGCATATAGACAACAACAATAAACAGTGAACGTAAAACACATAACACAACAAATGATAAAGAGTTCCACTCTCTCTTGGGATACATCTCCCTCGTCCATCTTCCAATGGATATTTGTATTATTTTTCTCAAAGTGCTCAAATATGTGCTTTTACAATGCTCAAAATTCCAACAACAGCCCAATGTTTTAGAACGCCCAAAACCCTCTCTAGTTGGGTTTTTTCGGCACATCCTTTGGCCAAAAAATTGAAGAAGATAGGGCTTCCGAAGTTCCCCTTCAAACTTGTTGTCTCCGGATCGCAAAAATGCACCTCTGCATCCTCAACCTAGCCCCCACGCCCATAAATGTGGAAAACCCAACATCAAGAACTAATAACCGGTACAAACCGTAGAACGACACGCCATATCCCTAAATCGCCAAGGTTCGTGGGCAATGGGCCACCACATGAACTCAAGGCATATAAAGGCCAAGTCTAAAATGACAATGGCTCCATGACGCCTGGTTCTATGTACAAACACATGTGATCGGGGCTCATATGAAAAGGGATATGGTTAAACATGTCTCGCTCGGTGGGAGTTATTGTACGTATAATGCATCGGGCCTGGGAAAATAAGCCTGACCGCTTCCATACAACAACTATTACAAATTTAAATATAATGTTTCACATATATAATAAGAACTACACGTGAGCATCGCTGATTGGTAGCCCTTCCCATACTTTACCTCGCCTCGAGGTCGCTGGTCAATCCGGGCCAACATCATAAATTTTAAAACCATCATCTAGGTGACACGTGGCAACCATTGATTGGGGCATGTGTTGTCATCCCATTCACCGCAAACAAGCCATGTCATACACAAACTGTCCACACGGTTGCCTGCCACATATTGTATGACCCTGCCATGTCAACAACTGTACGAACTATACAGACTGCACAGTCAAATTCCACGTCATCCTATACAGACTGCACAGTCAACACATTTTTTTTTACCTATATGTCATTTTGAATGTAATCGACGATATCTCGCTCGACATTCGCTTGAACCCAAACGAAGTTGCATTAAGGTTCATGACGGCGGTCTATGCTCGCTAGATTTGAAGTGATTTCAATCTTGAATTTTGAGTAAAATTCTGATCCTCGGATCAATCCACCCCTTTATTCAATTTATTATCTAAAGAAGTTTAATTTAATTGGAATGATGAATGCCAAGAATCTTTTGAGATTCTAAAAAATAAATTGTCAAGTGACCCTGTTTTAAGAGGACCAAATTGGTCCTTCCTTTTCATATTTTGTACCGACAGTTCTATTAATATCCCCTGGCATAGTTCTGACAGAGGGAAAAATAAAATGCCTTATGATATTTACTTTCTCAGTAAAAATCTGTCTCCAGCAAAAGTTAATTATAATAATGTAAAAAGAATTTTTATCTCAGAGTCCATGCTAATAATAAATTTATACACTATATTATAGGATATCAAGCTCTTGTACACACTGATCATTTAGCCATCAAATTCTTAATTAACAAACCCGTGAAAAATCCTAGATTTACAAGATGGATGTTATTATTACAAGAGTTTAATATCACTATTATTGATAGACCTAGTAAGGATAATCTTATGGATTATTTCTTATCTAGAATGATTCAACTGGGAGATAATGCACTAGTAGATGATAACTTTCCCGATGAAAATTTGTTTGCTATTTCTACATTTACTCCTTTGTATGCGATGTCATTAACTATCTTGTGATAGGGAAGATGCCTCAAAAATTGTCTTTTAGAGAAAAACATAAAGTAATTCACCTAAGTGCAAAACTACATGTGGCATGATGATTGTCTTTATAAAACAAGACCATATTTGGTAATTGGAAGATGTGTAAGGGAAGATGAGATCCATGATATTCTACAAGCCCCACATGATGGTCCTTTGTGGAGGCCACTTTGTCGGGGTGAGGACTTCTATAAAGTTCTCAAGCACTTCATTATTATTGGTCTTCATATTTTCAAGGATGACAATCCTATGCATCCACTGTGATTAATGCCAATGAATGGTAAGCTCATTGTACGAGACCTAATGCCACTTCAATACCGTAATCATTGAACCTTTTTGATAAATGGAATTATATTTTGTAGGGCCCATTAATACTGCATCTAAAAAGAAAAAGTATACTTGTATGTGCCGATTCATGACTAAGTGGGTTGAAACAAAATCTACAACAAGTGAACAATTAGTGGTAGATTCACTTTTTAATGACATCTTTACTAGGGATGGGTGTATCTCTAAATCAGGATTGATTAGGGGACTCAATTTACCTCTAATATATTCAAAGATGTTACAAGTAATGGGTACCAAATCAAGAACATGAAACCTGCACCTTATCATCCTCGAAGCTAATGGAAAGGAAATCTACCAACAAAGTCATTGAGTCCATTCATACTAAAAAAATATAGCTACAATTCAATAAAGATTTTCAATGGGTAGATTACTAGAAGCCTTTACGTGGATTAATCACCTAGAGGAATAAAAAATGGCATACACCTTATGAGTTGGTGTATGGAAGCAAGCTCCCCATAGAATTTCATATCAATACCTTCAACACTATTGTACAAGTTGGAATGAACTTATATGAAGCCCAGAAACAAATACTCTTGTAGCCTAATGAGCTAGAGGAAATCATGCAGGAAGCACTTCAAAAAAACCACCCTTATTCAAGAGCATAGGACAAAATGGTACGACAAGTATTTCTCCTAAAAAAAATCAACCAGATTGGCCTCTTGTTGTATGACAAAGAAAATTCAAGAACTTCAAAGGTAAGTTAACTACCGTTGGATGGGACCCAATATTGACAATGTCTATGATAATGGTTCAATCAGATAAAGACAATTGATGAACATCAAACACCCCTCACTGAATGGTATCACCTATTAGAGAATTTATAACAAACCTCTGCTAAAAGAGGAATTTTTGACATGTGTGCCTTAGAATTTATATATGCAGGTGATTGGTAAGGAATGAGACCTTCCTAGTGATCCCCATTGATTGATTTATTTATTTTAAAATTTGTACATAGGTGTGCGGGTTGTGTTTTGTTAATAAGATGAATGTAACAATGGATTCTTACCTCCTTTGTGTTACTTTCGCATTTTATGTTTGTTAGTAGATTTAAGTAATTTATTTTATCTTTCACGAAATTGCTAAAACAACAGTTTGTAAGCATCAACAATACTATGTTATGCTTCGGTACCAACATTGTTGGATTCAAGCATCGTAAACTCTCATATGGTCCAAGACACTGGTCCTATAAGTTGATCCAGTATCGTAAGATTGTCCTTATCCTGTACTATTAGGGACATATCATTCATTTCTAATTGATGAATGTTATGCCTATTTCAATATCTTATGTCAATTAATATGAATCATGAAGCCTTGTAGTAACCAATTAAGATGGAACCAAGAAGACGAATGAAGCATCAAATGGAAGCCCTTAAGAAGGAATAATTTATTTTGGTTTTGTTACTAGCTAAAAGGAAGAATCTTTAATTTCTTTTGGTTCTATTGCTTGACAAAGAAGATATAATTTATTTTTCCATGTTGTTTGATAAGGAACCATGCTTAATTTGATTTAAATTTTAGAGGTTTCCTTCATCAAAAGTCCATTACAAACAACATTAGTACTTCAACATGATTAAAGGGATTAAAAATATTAGCCTACAAGTAACTATTTTACCCTTACTAGACTTCAACAAGAATCATTGGACTATATTTACTAGCAGAGTAACATATGAGTATATGAACACTCTCTGTCATGGGCACACTAGTAAAACTTTTATGGAAGAGGATGGATCAGTGCCTTAAGGTAACTTTAGGTCATTCCTCTTATGGACAAACTCAGACATACCATACATCTACAATATTATAAAGGAATAACATACATGCATGTTTATTTTCCTCCCTTCAAACAAATCTTTAAAGACATCTAAATAAGATATTATATATTCTAACCCAATACCATCCCACCCAGTAAAAAGGTTTTCAGACAAGCCCCCGTGTCACCGTGCAAAGCACTCTTAAATAAAAACCAAAATAGGTGACAATGGACAAGAATCCTCTGATGAAAAAAAAGGGTTTAAGAGACTAACCCACCGTGATACTGAACATGTTTGTCGGACAACATAAAATTCCTGGCCTCAGTGGTATGACTAGGAAAACCCATCAAGGTACCGAACAAGCCTGTTGGCAATGGAGTACCTCATTTGTGGGGAAGGTATGTTCTCACCAAATAACACAACTACCCCATTGAGTAATTAAACAAGCTTGCCGCCGCTGTTCTGGTTTGAGAAATGTCCCATTTATACTTGTTTGATTGAAAAATTCACTTTTGTCATTTAAAAAAGAAAAAAATGAATACTACAAGAAAATGTCACTTTTGTCATTTATAATATAAAAATTCCATATTAATAAACAAAATGAATACTACAAGCAAATGTCCATTTGAGAATACCCCATTCAACTCTCTGCACCGGCCTCGACATCTAAAACTTACATTACCTAAGAAGGAAACTTCTTAAGAGTGGGACCCCGACTAGGGAGTCTAATCTACTTATAATGTGAAATTTATCCATAATATCTAATGATAGTAAATCTACGAAGCAAGTTAGTCGGACTGGGCCTTATGGAGAAATACATAAATCTCCCTGTTTTCATTGTTGAATACTACCCTTGTCAATAAGTCATCAAAAAGAAAGGCAATTTCATTTTTACCAACAAATAAGGCATGAGATCATATGCTAGGTGAGAGATGTACTTTTGGAATTTGATTTAGTTTCTTTTCTCTTATCAATTTTCTTTCATTGTGATATAGTGTTTTAGATCCTTTTGCGTAGGGATATGCAACACATTTGGTACGGGGGAGGGTCAAAGAGCCTCTTTCATGACTCTTTTCCATACTCACATCTCATCTTCGGGAGACTAGCATTTTCAACTTACAACCCTGCAGAACCAGACGCAAAAGAAGATATGTATAGAATAAAGAAGTTTCATGAGGAACAAGAAATTCCAAGCATTAATCCTCCGTAAAACGCTAGCCTAAAAATATGAAATCGAGCACCGCAAGCTTCAAAGGTAGTTGCATATGCTTCCGATCATGAATATCATATGGGTATTAGTTATGCAATGGAAAAAGCAAAGGTAACATGGTATCGTTTATTTTCCTTTGCTTATAAAACTACAATAGGTATGAAATTGTATACTATATCTTATGACCTTATTGTTAAAACCATGTGCTTAACTATTATTTTACTTCCCTCATACCCATATGCTTAACCCTAATTAACTTCCTCTATCACATAAGTGTTCTAAAAGATGTTAAAGGGAAATATCACATCAAATTTTGATATTGAAATTTCGTAGTTATGAACTGAAATGAGTATGCCCAATAATGATGAGCCACAACTCTAAACCAATAACGTTCTTTACCCTTAGTAGTAAGGAATTTACCTTGTATCATGTTGCATGATTCAACATCAAATTCATTGCTGGGTCCAAATTTCCTATCCCGAACGACAATTATGTTTTAACTATCATCATGACTGCTACAAATGTCACGTTCCCATCATTCTACTAACGTGCATAAATCAGTAAATGGCTTATCCGGGTGGAGAATCCATCCATGAGCCTCATCATATCTTAATTTCCTTCTGCTTACAAATATTTTCACTAAACCCACCTTTCAAATTATTATCAATGCCATCACTGTTCATTCTTGTTTTCCCCGCCATTACCCATATTTTCCATTACAGAGTTTACTGCTGAACCCAACATCTCTTTCTATGTGGTATCCCTGTAATTAAACCCTCTACGCCATTAAACTTACCATAGTTCCTACTTACACCACAATTGATAAGATGCATGGTAGCATGAACCAGCCTTCCAGCGTTTATAGGGGAGCATCTCAAGGAGTTCCATCTGTAGAGATAAGTATGCCCGAAATGGTTAATCCCGCTTTAGAAAACTATAGGTTTCATGAGGGGGTATATCAGCATCTCGGCCCAAAGTTACAATGGAGAATTGTGCACATAGGTAACCCGCGAACTAACAATCATTTACAACTCTAAGGAGGCTACTTGATTTCCTAAATAGAGAGACATTGGCATTTCAAAGGAGTAGGAATCAATAAGGAAATGCTGCCAACGATTTTTTAAAGAAGACCATCAATTTGATTGGAAAAAGGGGATTTATAGAAACTATATTAAGGAGGAATATCATCCAATTCTTGTTAGCCTCCAAAATCCATTCCTCACTTGTGAAGGCATGTATGTTGTAACTTTCCTATATCACCTTAAGATTTTGTTTCACTTGAAGGAGGTCCCCGAAAGATTTAATTTCCTTTCTTTTATGGATGAGTCTTAACAAGATGGTAAGAGGTGTCAAATCATTATCTAAAACTAAGAAGACTAGTATTTATCATCAGGGTCTTATTAGAATTCTAGTTATACATGAAATCAAGAAGAAAAGTTTTAGTTGGAAAACCCTCATCAATCAACACCTTTCCACAGAAAATGAACCTATAGAGGAAGCTCAGCCGTTTCTAGATGACTATGAGGAACCTAAGAGGAAAAAGGGTAAGAAAGACAAGGTAGCTCCATCATCCTCTAAATCAGTGAGACAAAAAGATAAAGCTAGGATGAGAAAATACCGAAAAACTCATGACTCTTTGAGTAAACAAGTAGGGCCCTCTTCCTCATTTAATAAGGCTCTTAAAAGTAAAGAATTGAAAGATAAATCTGAATTAGTAGAAGAGATATCAGTAGTAGCACTTGAGGAGAAGGGTCACAAGTCAAAAACCTTGAGGAAATAGAAGAGAGCTCAAATCATAAAGATGAACAATCTATAGAAAAATATCATGTAACCATTCCACGCATTTAAACAGAAGGAAGAGAAACATTTTAGCACTTCGAGAAGAATAATCCATCACCTCCTTCTAAGAGAACCACAAGGAGCATGAAAAAGAAAGGAAAAGTAGTTTCCATTCCTCTTACACATGAAGACCCAACATATTTCACCTCCTCTCCTCTAGACCTACTAGTCCAGGATGACATCCCTAGCTTAATTGAGGAACAAGTTACTATTACTTTGTGTGATGAGAGAGGAAGTGGAAGAAAGAGAAAACATCCAGTTGGAAACAATGGAGTTAATGAATACCTTAACAAAAGAATAGATGAGGAAGAATATTGAGGAGCTACAAAAACAAAACCAGGAACTAAAAAAAGAGGTGAAGGAATACCATCTACTAGATGGGTATATCAAGAAGGAAAATGAGCAACTGAAGGCAACCAACAAACAACTCCAAGATGACCATGAAGAGACTTCTAATAATCTCAAAAAGGTACTAAGACTCTTACAATACACTAGGGTCATAAAAAGGGAGTTGAAGGAAGAAGCTTCAACTATCAACATCATTGATCCATGGGATTAAAGAGAATGGAGTCTCAAGTTTTGTAAAATTTTGAGTATGTTTCAGTTGCATGAGGACATGCAATGATTTTGGCATGGGGGAATGTTGAGCCTCTAAATTGACATACCCATCACCATATTATACTCCTCATTTACACCTTTTTGGCCTACCTAAGCTTGGATAAATGACAAAGAACACTATCTCTAGTCACTTATAAGGTCATGAGGTAAAGTATATTTGAATTCATGCATTTTGTGGTTTATTAAGCTAGGA
>SNQJ01S0150430.1:2565-23241 GCA_010110895.2 Picea sitchensis
TATTACTAATATCCTAAATGAATAATACAAATATAGGTGACAATTTAGACTTAGTGATTAGTAAAGGTAAGCCATAGGCTAACACCCATTATGGATATTATGACACTTTTAAGTGTGCCAATTGGT
The DNA here is from genome assembly GCA_010110895.2 of Picea sitchensis. Lineage (NCBI taxonomy): Eukaryota > Viridiplantae > Streptophyta > Pinopsida > Pinales > Pinaceae > Picea > Picea sitchensis. The sequence continues at coordinate 2,692 of SNQJ01S0150430.1, forward strand.
TCGATGAACCTTTGATATGCTAATTTTAATAAATTCATTGTTGGATGTAGAAGGGGTTTTCCTATTTGAACCCATGTTTCTATATGAAGGATATTTATTTGCGAACTGAAGTGGACTACGACTTTATTTTATCATATGTCCATTAATTTCTAGGTGGACTTGTGGGTCGAAGTTGCTTGTATTCCTTTCCTAAGACAACTGTTGAAGATTTTTACTGGTATTTGATCTTGTTTATATTCTCTTAGGATACTCTACAGGTCAATGGGGTGACCGACTGACTTCTTTTATTTTAGTAAATGGAGAAATTCTTTTAAAGCAGTGTCTAGAATACTTGAATGTCCTCTCTTGTTTCCATTTTATTTGTATTGGTCAATATTCTTAAGGAACATCATTGATTCCCATATTATTATTTCTTCATTCTTTGGGTCAAGATATACATTTCGGCCTCCCCTTTTTCGATTTGGCGGTTCTAGATCCATTTCTTTCAATTGTTGATTAAGTCGATTCTCCTTCATCATCCATTTCTATATGTTGGGATTTTTTCAACGCTTATTCACACGACTAGATGTCATACATGCGTAATCATGCTCAAATGTTTTGTAATAGCCCTATCACATACCATTGCATAAGTAATATTTCTCCAATTACATAAGGAATTTCGTTTAAAATATCTTTGAATATTTGATCATATTCACGAACGATTTCACCTGGACTTTGTTTGATCTCTTTCAATTTTTTCCTAGCCAAGTGGATTATATCTTGTATTTTAAAAAATGTGGGGAAATTTGTTTATCTCTGCCTTCAATCATTGTTGATTGTCTGTGAAGTTCATGAACCAACTGAGATATTTGGCTCAAAGAACAACACCAAACTATATCATTTTTTTTCCTCGTCGGTAATATCATCTACATCCCCAAATTTCTCACAAACGAACAAATGTTGTTTGAGGTATTCATCTCCTTCATAAATGGGGATATGACTGAGGCCCATTATTGTTTTCTTTGTGTTTTCAAGACTTGATCTATTATGAGATTTTGACTTGGAGACCACTGGAAATTCAATATGGCATTACTTCATGGAGTTGAAATCTAAGTATTCAACTCAACTAATACAACCTCTCACTATTTTCAGTCAGATTGTATTCTATTTCTAATTGTGTTTTTTCTTCTCTAGAGATTATATCATCTTTCTGAAAACCTTTATCTATATATTCTATGAATCATCCTCTCAAGGGTTTCATTGATTCATTTTCATTGTTTATTGATTTAGAATCTTCAAGAAGTAGATCCAGTAGGGGGGGAAAGTCTGTGATATCTCTTATATGGAGGAATATATCCTTTGGTTAGTTTTGAATGTTCTCTTACACTTCCACTAATAGTGTGTCTCTTATCTAACCAACATTATCAGTTCAGCACCACACCTTTAGGGATTGAGAATCAACATGAATTCCTTAATGGAGGAAGTCTGCAATGCATGGGTTGGGGATTATTTCAGGAGAAGGTCGAAACATGGGTCCCAAATAATCAATGTTTGTACTATCGACTTGTTGGGAACCATCGGATGCCATACTTACATGCAATATTTTACTCCTTCGGGGAGTCGTCGAGCCACTCATAAGGGATACTACAGTGAATTGTTGTGCCTGGATAGGATTCCTATGTGAAATTATGGTATCCCTTTTATTTCGTAACTCTTCTCTCATATTTTTCCTTTTTTCGGACTCCATTTTTTTAATATTAGTCAAAGGTTTATAGGTTTTCATTCAAAGTGTAGACTTCTCTCTTGATTCAGATATCTTCCTCCCGAATTTAGAAATTTTCAAATTTGGTGCACTTGACTCGACCTATATCATCTCATGTATTTTCCAACCCCCCATCACTAACCCGACTTACTCATGGTTGGAGTTGTTTCTCATTCTAGTTGATTTCGTTTCTTAGAAAATAACCCTAGGATTCTCTTATGTCTTTGAAATTAGCTTCAAGGAATTCTTCCCGCTCTTATTTATTTTCATGCCAATTTGAATTCAAGGGAGGATTGGCCAAATGGGGTTGGTATTCAAAAATGTCTCCAACTCCCTTGTCTAATAGGAATTTGTGAAGCAAGAATAGGACAGTGCAAAGGACACTGTTGTGAAACTCGATATAGAATTTCTTTTTTATAGTTTCATCTAACTTTTTGTCTTCAATCGCTTGTTCTTAAATATAATCTTTGACAATTCTCTCAAACCACTCCATATTTGTTCTTCCTTTTTTTATTATTTTGTTCATCAATTTTTCATATAGAGTGGGTTTTCACATTAGGAGGTTGGTTGAGATACTAGAACAATGATTTTGCAATAGTTTATAGGAATCGTTCCTGTATTTATGAGAAGAACTATGTACACGCTTCTACAATCAACATTTGATTCCTCCTTGCGTAATTTCTTATATAGTTATAATTTTTTTGATTCCACCATTCGCCTATGTTTTCCAAAGTTAACATCTATGTGCCTTTTACTTTATGCATGCCTAAATTCAAAACTATCGACAATGGAACCAATGTTGTAGTCTGAGGGAAAGTAAAACAAGTTTTATGTAGATCCTTACACAAAACAACATATATTATAGCATGATATACAAGCACACATAGAGACACATGGAAGCATACACAAGTAATGGGAGAACCATCAAATGCACTTTATTATGTAGATAAACAACCTCTTTCTCTCTATTATATAGTCACACACACACACACAAACATATATTCATGTTGTACAGTTACTTGTCAGTTACAGTTCTTAACTACTTGGTCGATCGACTCTAACTATTTTCTCGTCTGACTTCTTTATCTGACTTATACATTCAACTTCACTAGTTGACTAACAATTCTAGTCAGTAGAGTCGAATATCCCCTACAAAAGTAACATTCCGATATCCTTTTTGATTCATGCATGTGACAAACTCCGATAGAAACTCTCCAATGGTAACATTATGATAGCATTCTTGATTCAAATTCTTCAGGATTCAAATTCTTTGGGGTAGATAGGTTTTGTTACAAGGAAAATCTCTCTATGTATAGGGGTAAACCACAACAGACGGAAATAACTGTAGAAATCAACTCTATTCTTAAGTATTCTATGTAAATAAATATGCTAGCAAGAAAATATTAAAGGCCTAACTCATCCAGATGTTGGATGAAGTCCTTCATTGAGCACTTGACCCAAAGAAATATACATGCAACTAGTCCTCAAAAAACAAGAAAAGAAAGCATATGATGATAATATATGATGTTAGCACATTCAATATCATAATCCAATAATATATATAACAAATACACCCATGGAATAATAATTCAAATATTTGCAAGATATCAATTGGATTGGAAAAGAGTATTTCTATTAATGTATGATCAACAGAAGTGAAAACGTTACATAATTTCGTGTCGGGACAGTTCAAAATTAAGAAACTAAGTTCCTTCCAGCTGGGCCTCCACCACTTCAATCCTCCAGCAAAGGAAAGCTCATAAAATAGGGACAATGAAGTTCTCAATCAATAAGGGAAGAGATTGGGGGTTCAACACTGTGTTCAAACTTAAAGGATAAAGGGATGCAGACTCAATATGAAGTAATAATTTCTCCAAAGCAACTTTTCTCTCAAAGTTGAATTCTTTCTCCTCTTTTACATAGCTCAAAATTGGCCCATTTATAGCCTTCAAATGGAACTGAAGGGCTGAGCCAAGACATTTCTAGTATATGGAAGGCCAAGGATCATAGATCTCATGTTGTGATATGGAAACCTGACACCATTTTTCATTTTTGGGCACAAATACTGATGTATGCGAGTAGTAGTGGTTCATCCTGTGTATACGCATGTTGTATAGTAGGCAAGGTACGTACATGTGGAAAAATGTATTTTTTAGCTCTGGAATTTGCAAAAAGGGATGAAAAGTTTGCATAGGGAAATGGAAAAGGCCCTCTATGCAAGATTGCATAAGCTGAGGCAAATATTGCTATAACAGATGCCCCCTAATGTGTGAGGTCAGAGGAGTATCTACGATGGCTGAAATACATCATAAAAACCTAGACGTTGAGTGATGGGAAACCACTTGGAAGAACTAGTTTCTCATTACATTTTGTACTAAATTGTATACATGGCTTCCAATTTGAATTACACTACAGATCCTTGTGAAAATATACCAAACAATTGTCTTTGGCCATGAATAGGAAAATACAAATGCGGTTACATGCCAAATGTTGTCATAGTCACAAACAAGGCCCGGTAGAACCAATATCAAAATCAATCTGAAGATATATGTATACAATGGATACAATCAGATCTCCCATGATCACTGAAGTCATATAGGTATTGGTCCAATGAAAAGGAAGAAACATCTCAGGAAAGCTACGACCACATACTAATGTTTTCAATTCTTCTACACAATCCGCCAAAGGTGCAAGTCTACATCATGTGAATAAAGGAGTTGAGGTCGAACACAATGAGACATCATTTGGTTATCGGTCATTGAGGTATACTATTAACAAACGTGAGATAGCCTACCGATAATGAAAGTATTTATCAAGGCATCAAGTACATTCTTACAAGTTTGAATAAATGAGTTAGGGTCGAACACTTGAAGGATCCATCGATCAAGAGACATTGATGTATTCCCAACTATCGGTGCTGAGAGAACCTTCCACTAATGACTGCAAGCCTCAAGGTACTCATAAGAATCTAGGTTTCGTTTCCATAATAGATTAGTTGAATTCGATGGAAGGAGACCCGCTAAAAGGAGATCATTAAGGCATCTCTCATCATTTTGCATGAGGTAAAAAGTAGGAGCTTCATTATTTGGAGGAAATTGGATGAAGAACATGTTCACAAACCAATGACCTTGTGTGTCTTTCCCATGTACCAAGTATAAGCGGTACACAAAAAAAACCCTCTGAATAGCATCAAATGAGGAAAAATGCTAGCAAAAGTGAGGAAACCACCAATTAGGCTAATGGCATCTAAGACACTGCACAAATCCCAATGTGTGAATAGATTTCTTTCCATTGAACATAAGGGAAACTACCTAGTCAATGACCAATGATGAAATGTCGACTGTTGGGTTCAAGGTTACCTACCAATGATGAAAGTAGGACCAGGGTGTGTGATAGGACTACAATATCATGTGATTCTGAGACAAACTAAGGGTATGGCCTACATGAAAATTCAATAGTTCTAAGGAATGGCCGACACAGGTTGATAGAATTCCTTTTAATAAGAGCATGAGATATATGGAAGACTCTGGCATCATAGAGATGCAGGAGGCATCAATGAAATTCTCCATAGGGACTGGAAGAGTAACCAGTTAGTAGAGAAAACTCTCTATAACGAGCTCAGCTTCCTAAGGCCATGCTAAACCCAAAATTATGATGACAAATAGACTCAATAACTTTTTTATTTGTTCAATGGCGCACGATTGCTACCAATATAAGATAATACTCCCTTCCCGCCCATCTTTTTTCATTTTTTCATAGAAAAATGAATGCTATGATACAAAGGAGTAAACGAGTGTCGCAAGTAAGAAAAACTATTTCCAGCAGTGGAACATACCTATGCTCAATGCAAGGAGATGCATGTGGTATATGGACACTCGGGGGAATGTTCCCTCCTAGGTATAGGGTGTCAAATTGCGAAGGTTATAAATGAGGCTCTACTTGGTTGAGGATGCAAAAACTGCTGAGGAAAATGGTTTATAACACAAAGAGAGAACTGACTATAGGCTCAATAATGCAAGCAAGGGCATGAGATGCAATCACAACTTAACACCAAAAAGTGTCCTTTTTCATGATATTTAGTCTACTTGGTGTGAAAAAGGGATAAACTTGTACCAAATAGACATCCTTTCAAATGCAAGTTACGAGTGTAAAAGAGACAAGTTCACTCGACAATATTTTCACTTTTTGAAAACAAGTCAGAAAAGAGCTAAACTAAGACTCGCAACCTTTCAAGTCTAATTTAACGAGTGTGAAAGGGACAAATTCACTCATAAATATTTTCGCTTTGTAGACAAGTCAGAAAAGATCTTAAATCAAACTCGTGGAGGTTGTTCTAAGAATCATGTAATGGGGGGGCCAAGGATCCCGTGCAAGACTTCTGTGAAAGGTCAGCAACTTATGAAGTGCTGACACAATCTTGGGAAAATCCAAATCTTTCCAATTCGAGGAGGATAAAATACTTGCATACATTACCTTATCTACAATGTATCAAAGAATGCCCCTTATCTAGAAGGGTGTAGAAGAAGGAAATCAAGGCTCTACAAGATCATTCCAATCAAACGAAACCACCCTAGAACTTGAAGGGAGCATACTCAAAGAGAGTAGAATGCTCCCTAGTGAAGAAGGTACAAAACTAGAAATGCTAAGGACATGATCAAAGGACACATCACCCTCAAAACGAAGAGTCAGATTGATGGAATATTGCATCAACAATGTCACTTCCTTAGACTTGTGACTCTCCAAAATAAGAGTGGGATCAACTGAAGATTGCATCGGCATGACCACTTATTCAATCGTTGGTTGAATAGGATGTGAGACAAAAAGGTCAAGAGATGCATCATCCCCTAAAGGAAGAGGGGTGTCAGTCGAAGATTGCATCGGTATGATTGTTGTATCAACCAAAAAAGGTTGGGAAGCCAAATATGACTCTAAGCCCAAAGGGGGCCCAGGAAAGGACCACACTCTTTGTACAACAATAGCATGGAACAAACGAGTAAGGTTATCTCCTTTGAAAATCATGCAAAGGAACTTGGGCTTACATCTTACACATCCAGGCTTCTCAATCATATGAATTCCCCCAACATGACTTGTAGTGGTTGGTGACATGCTCCCAGCATGACTTGTAGACGCTAGTAGCAAATCGCCAACATGATTAGCATAGGTTGGTGATGAATGACCAACATGACTAGTAGAGGTTGGTGATATATGTGCAGTGTGACTAGAGATGACTAGAATTGTTCCCCTAGCATGACTTGTAGTGGTTGGTTGTTGGTCTTCAACATGACTAGCATAGGTTGTCGACCCATATCCAACATGACTAACAGAGGTTGGTGATATAATTCCAGTATGTGGATGACCCTCACAAGACATAGTCGAGGAAGGTTGGGTCCAAGGATCATTAAAATAGGAAGTGCAGAAAGGAACATACCTCTTTGATGAAATGGGCCTACGGGACATGGGGTAAACATGGTGAATAGGTGCCATGAATTCGAAGGTACCCATAAGGGATGAATACATTACGACACCGATATTCTCAGTTGTCGGCTAAGAATTGTCAACCATGGGGATAGACGGTCCAACAGATGCATTGGGGATAGCATACGCAAAGGATAACTGGTCGATCATCATGATCTTCCCATCGAGTGGAAAACAAAGAGTGTGGAAGATAGACAATACGACGACAGTCATATAATAGGTCCAATTGCATCTTAGTAACAAGTTATTATCAAAAGGCACATCAAATACCTCAACATCCACCTCTACCATCTTCCCACCTAACTGGACTGGAAAGTCAAGAAGAATATTGTGAGGGCAGAAGGAACGACCGTCAAAAGCAATCAACATGGTTGATGATTGAGAGAAAGTCGGAGAGCCGAGATATTTCCAACAGATCAGGGACATCACACATGTAGTAGTGCCTTCATCAAAAACCACAAGTTTGATGGTATACTTTGAGTACCCCACTTGGATTTGAAATTCCACATGGTAAGGCAAGGGAGGCTTCACATCTGTGACATCAAACTTGATAACTTTTAAGCCCCTAGGGTCTAGAGCTCCTAACATAGATAGCAAGGCATTCCTATATGAAGGACACGTCTAGAGTACCTCCAAAGCCAACATCGCACAAGGGGTTCGACCCAGGTCCTCAACAATAGAGTAATTTTGGGTGGCTCTAGCATTTGGATTGTGGGTAGAGTGCCTGAGTACTCCTTTCGGAATATGAGGTGATGGCTCTAGTTTTTTTATCTATAAAGTCATCTCTGGAGGAAGAGGAGGAGATTCTAGACCATGTATAGCCTATGAAGAACTATAATCATGAGATTGAGTGACTACGTGAACTTTAGCATCGACCATATTGATACACAAATAGTCATTGTCTTGCGGCAGTGGGTTTTGAATCCCACCGACTGCATTTCCAGCATTTGAGGAGCTCGAGGCCATGTGTTAGTTATGTGAGAAAGGATTCATCGGCACATCGGGCGATAGAGATAATAGCCTCGCAACTTCTACAATTTTGGGGCATAAATGAGTAATGTGATCATTTGTACAAAGATTACAAGGAAATTTCACCTTACGTCTCTCTTTCTTTCCCTCTCCAGCATTATTATTTGTCTTCTCATTATTACCATTGTCCTTGGGTTTATTATTACTTTTCCCACCCTTACAATTATTATTACATCCTTTCCTTTTATTCTCGCTTGTTTCTTGGTTACCATTTGGATCGGTCGACGATTGCATAGAATGTACATCCATCGACTGACTCAGATTGGAAGACACAGACGAAGTTGGCCCTCCTATATACTAGTTTAGAGACAACTATTTCAAATGTCTTGTCACCGAGTCTGTGAATTTTACATTGGCAGATCCTATAGTGCCATCGGCATGACTTCTGGTATTTTTTCTAGGGTCATAGGTTGACCTCGGTGCATCTGTAAGAATGTGGTATAACATCTTATACTGAGTGTATATAATATCTAACTTCTTGGATTTGAAAAACACTTCTTCCTTAGTGGTAACCCCGGATGTAGCAACATCCTTTGAGATAGGACGTTGCAAAGACTTGAGGAACCATTCTAAAATAAAGGTCGGGGTATGGAGGTATTAATCAACCTCTTTCATCTATGCCACTCCTGGATATGATCTAAGATATGAGTGGTTGTGTCCTGGCATAAAGTTGACAGAAGTTCTAGGCCAGCATTGTAACAACCAAACAATTGGAAGTGATTAAGGAAGACGAACACCATCTTACTAAAGGTCCCATATGCCCCCCTAGGTAGCTCGATATACCATTTTTTATCGACCCCAATGAGGGTGCATTGAAACAATATTAACTGAATAGAAACGTCATTAAGATAATTCGAGGAGCACCATAGGTGAAAGGTAGTAACGTTATCACCAAGATCCTCGCCATTCTTACCTTTTAATTTTAGAATGTCCCAAGGAAGCTTGGTGGGGACGAGGGGCCATGTAGGATCATGATACACAAGGTCGTTCATCAACTTAGACAAGTCTAGCATATTAAGTGTGGCCAAAAAAGGGAGACGAGGTTGCGACATCTAGACCCAAACTCCCTGGAAATTTTTTTCTTGAGGAACTGTAGCCCATCCAGGGTTCTGGTAAGTACCATGGCACTGTCTCGGATTGTAAGGCCCTCCTCCAAGATGATTCATAATAGGTTGGTTGGGCATCATTCTAGTAGGAATGTTCTTATGGGGGTTGTAAAAATTTCCCCCAGTCGGAGTGGCTCTGGGTTGGAGGTTTCCCTAGGTGTGAAACTGACCTCCTCCGGGTGTGAATCTGGAGGATAGAGGTGGATTCGTCATGCCAAACATGTTGGTCGGAATCAACACCGAGGAGGTGAGGGTATAGGATGGAACTTGAGAATAAGATTGTCTTCTAGGTTGGTTGTTCCACCCAGAAGAAAGAGGATTAGACCTGGGGTTAAAAGAAGGAATGCCTCGCATATTAGGAGTCGTTTGAGGGATTTGAGAACCACCAAACAAAAATGGAGTATAAGGAGGTGTAGTGCCCCCAAGTCCAATGCTAGCATTAAGGCCAACAACTGGGATGGAGTTTGAAAAATGTGAAGTAAAATCTGGCATACCATAGGAAAAAGGACTAGAGGCCATAGGGATGGACTAAATATTATATCCCGGAGAGTGGCCAAGAGACCCAAATGGGTTCGAGGAAAGAGATTGAACATTCACTGTTGGACGAGCCATAGTAATGATAAGTGCCTCTGACACTACGACCATTTTGTTTGTAGGAGTCGAAGGGGTGCCATTAATTATAGTAGGTGTGAGATTTGAAGGGCTCCCAGTGTTCTGAAGACTCGGTTCAATACTCATCCTTGTATAATCACAAGTCTGAATAGTGGATGTGTGTGTACCACGTCTAATAACTCTATGCCTTTTAGAAGGAAAATACTCAAAATGTGGTTGCAACTGTAACAAGAAACAGGACCGGTAGGGAGGCTGTTCTAACTCCATGATGACTTAAGACTCAAGATACAAAAAACAAATTTTAAGGCCAACTACTAATCAAAGAGAAAACCAAAAATCAAATGGCTAATATGAACACAAACGGGGTAAAGTGGATGAAAGGGGCCTCCCTCCCTAAAGAAGGCATGTCTCACCCAAGAGGGGCCTGAGACTCCCTTCTAAACATCAGAGGTAAAAAAATCAATTATAAGGGCCCTCGTGGGATTAACAACCAGCTGGTCATATCCCCCCAGAGAGATAATCCTCCATAAAGTTTGTGTGTTGTCTGATCCTTATCTGACCCAGGGTACTTGCAGAATAACCCCTGCAAGTAACCTATGCAGAACCCAAGTCAAACAACTAAGCAACCAATGTATAATTGATGCACATGCGAACAGTCGTAATTCGGGGTAGCAAAGCTCGAAACCTTGAAAGCATCGCCTCTCATGGAGGTAAGGGCACTAACAAGATCCCTAGAAATATCCTTGATGCTAAGAAGGTATCGGGGGGATATCCCTTCAACCTACCTCATGCGACCTCGTGATTAACTCTAGTGTGAGTAGAGCCTCCTGATATTACCAATTATACAATGGATTTTTTCACTCCCTTTGTCAAACACATATGTTTATTCAATAGCCTTGGAGAATTTTACTCACAAAATCCTATTCCAAGGCACTAAATCCTAAGCTAGTTTGTGCACCCTAGAAAATAAAATCCTGACTAATCAATTTTAAATTATAGCATTAATTTTAGCGGCCTTGCTTACTCAAAAAGGTATGGTAGTGAAACTCATGATGTTATGACTCAACAAATAAACCAAATATGAATATAATGCAAAGTCCTAACTTCAATTTTCAATGAATGATATGCTTCTTAAAACAATGCAATTTTCACTTTCAACTCTACAATTCTAAAGTAAAAATGCAATCTTTCTTTACATGCACTAAGATAAATGATAAAGACTCAAAAGATCAAAATGCTAAGCAATGCAAAATGCCTAATATTTTTGTATTTTCAATATAAGAAAAATGAAAATGCATGGACTGAAAAAACAACTTGATATATAAACTCTACTATGTATAGAAACAAACAACTCAAGTAGGATACCAAGGAGAAACACAACCATCCCAATGCATAAGGACAATCAAAATGAAAAGATGATGAGAAATACTCTGCCCAAAAATTCAATCAAAGATAGGTTTCCTATCATCCCACAGACACTTAACAATCACTACATAGACCCAACAAGACTCAGCAATCAACAAAACCTACCCAACAAACAAGAAATAAGGGCTGATGTACGTGATTTTTCAGAGAAACAACGCATATATACGTATATTGCAGAAGGACAACATGCGTATATACATGACTTTCAAGAAAAAACCTACGTATATGTTTCAAAAACAAAGCTAGGCAAGGGAGAAGGTTGAAAAAATCATACCCAGAGTGAACAAAGGTTTTCAAGCAATGATATGACAAGAGATGCAATAGGAACGAGAACAATCTGAGGAGAAAAACACTCCAAACCCCAAGAAAGAAGATTTAATCCCCAATATGGTCACCAATTCTATTATGAGGAAAAACTCTTTATGGCTAGAGGTAAACCACAACAGACGGAAATGACTGCAAAAATCAACACTATTATCAAGTATGTTATATAAACAAATATGCTAGCAAGAAAAGATAAAAGGCCTACCTCGTCCATATGTTCGATGAAGTCCACCATTGAGCACTTGACCCAAAGCAATATACCTGCAACTAGTCCTCAAAAACCAAGAAAAGAAAGCATATGGTGATAATATATGATGTTAGTACATTCAATAGAATAATCCATTAATATACATAACAAATACGCCCATGGAATAATAATTCAAATATTTGCAAGATATCAATTGGACATGAAAATAGTATTTCTATTAATATATGTTCAACAAAAGTGAAAAAGTTACAGACTTCCGTGTCGACAAGGTTCAGAACCGAGAAACTAAGTTCCTTCCAGCTAGGCCTCCACCACTTCAATCCTCCACCAAAGGAAAGCTCATAAAAGAGAGACAATGAAGTTCTCAATCAATAAGGGAAGAGATTGGGGGTTGAACACTATGTCCAGACTTAAAGGACAAAGATATGTAGACTCAATATGAAGTAAATAATTTCTCCACACTGACTTTTCTCTCAAAGTTGAATTATTTCTCCTCTTTTCCATGGCTCAGAATTGGCCCATTTATAGCCTTCAAATGGAACTGAAGGGTCGATTTGAAACGTTTCTAGTAAATGGAAGGCCAAGGATCATAGATCGCCTATCATGACATGGAAACCTGATGACGTCGAAGCATTCTCCCTACACAGCCCACAGGTTGGAAGGTCCACATCAACACAGGATCTTTCCTTTACCACGGCCTGAAGAACTCTAAATGGCTCTTCTATTTCCCTATCAGGAAATCTTCACCCACAAAAAACTCTCACGGGATCCCCTCTTTACACTTGGGAGATCGGATTCCACAACTTCATGAATCCAATGGTCGAGTGTTGGTCTCTCGAATCCCCGAAACCCGACAACAGTCAACACTGACCTTTCACTTTTCCTTTCGATATTTTTCCCTATCACGATTTCGGCACTCGCGATGTCAAGAAACTCTTATCCTCGACTCCCAAATCTTGATTTGTCGAGACTCCAATATACACGTGAGTTTGACCTTTCAACGCCACTTCTCTGTCGGGACTTCGGACTTCGCGGTATCGTGAATCTTGATGTAATGAGTTCGGGACTTCACCCCACGAAACTCTGAAATGGTGTGCCACCTTTCCACTAACTAACTCCGTTGTGGCCCACACAATCACCTTAGCTTTCGGTATATCGTGTTTCGTGATATCGCGATTCCTGTTTCAACGTTTACGAGACTTCAACCTATGAAACCCCGATATGGAAATCCACGAGTAAATCTAACGGCCCTTGCGGATCAGATCTACGGTCCTGCCCCTCTTGAGCTTTGAACCTTTAGAGAATACTTCACCTTATCTCCCATATTCCTCCACGAGATCTAACGGCTCATGGGACTTCATGAATTCTCCTTAGAGAATTCTGATCATCTGTCCTTCCATATGATTTCTGCAAAATGAACCAAGTATTCCTCCGTGAAAACTTGTTCGCCCACATGCAAACTTGTGATGCCTGCTAAACGCTCCACACACAAGATTCATGTGCTTCTCTTAACAATTACTCAAAGGTCCTATACCTCTTGATCCTTCTCTCAGCATCGAGTCTTAAAGAAGAGTCTTGCACACACTCCTTGCGGCAACCTTTAAGCACTTCCAAGTATTTGAATCCTTCGACCCTGCGCACTCTTGCAGCAACAGTCCCTCAATGATTCACTCATGTCCACAACCCTGAGACTTCACTTGGCCTGCGCACTCCTTGCATGGCTCCTGTTCCCAACTGCACTTCTGTGGAAATGAGAACAAAAGCAACCCTATCTGAACCCTTGGTCAACGCACTCCTTGCAGACAATTCGACTGCACTCCTTGCAGGAATCCTTGTTCAGATAGAGAAACAATTGAAACTCATTCCTACTTCCTTTCAAACTAAGAACTCAAACATGAAATAATTTACACAACATATAAAGAAAATGTATAAAAAGAAGCAAACATTCATGAGTATATCATTTAACATCGATACACAGAGAACAAACACAAAAACCATGAATTTGAATCAAACCCTTCTATTAATCCAAATATCTGTACATGGGTGTTCTTACACAGCTCTCTGCTTCTCTTCTATGCTCACTTCTCAATAATGATGCTTCTCTTCCATAATGTTACAATACACAATGAGGGTGTCTATATCCCGTTTCCCTCTTGCGCTCTAAAATTTTCTAATATACACATTCAATTCTACCTACTTGCATTAACTACTATAAATGCCTTCTACCTACTAAGGAAGAGAGCAAATCTCTCAAGGTCCGTTTACATTTTACAAGTGCACCTCTTCTTAATGACTTCATTTAAGATTGTGCAATAACTTCAAGGTGATTTCAAAAATTGTGTTGGGCCCTTGTCCATCTGTCCGATTGCTTTTGCATTGGCTCACTTGATGTTGATGATACTCTTACATCATACTCTCTGGCTTGAAAATTTTCATGGGCTCCTTTCCATGAGCTCGCGCATGGTCCATCCATGCTTCTATATTTTTTCTTCGCTCTGCCAGCTGGCATCTTAAACTGGATGGTTCTTCCATTTGACCAAATATTCTAAGTATTCCTTTCGCCTGGTCTTTTTGCTTACTCTCTTATCCAGTATGTGCTCCATCTACGGATTTTTTGCCACTGACATCTGCTTTGTCCATTGGATTACTGGTTGTTCGTCTCCAGTCCTTACTTCCTCAGCTTTATATGGGTACAAATCTGAGATATTGAATATCAGAGAAATTCTGATCCCATCGGGTAATTCAATCTCGTAAGAATTTGCCCCAAATTTCTTCAAGACCTTACATGGTCTGATTTTCTTCATGTTCATCTTATTATATGTTCCTCTCGAGAACCTTCCTTTCCTCAAATGTGCCAGAATCAAGTCACCAACCTCAAATTGAAGTTGTCTCTTGTGCTGATCTTCTCTGCGCTTATACTCCTGGCTTGAATTCTACAATCGCTCCTTCACCTTGCTGTGAAGTTCTTTCATCGCCTCTGCGAATTCTTCTGCACTAGCACTCCTAGTCATAGTCTGTTCTGAATCCCTCAGTTCAGAACCTCCTCTCAGCTGCATGCCATAGACAATCTGAAATGGAGTCTTCCCTGTGCTCCTATTAACCAAGTCATTATAAGAAAACTCTGTCTGTGGTAATATGTTGTCCCACTGGCTATGGTGTTCTGTCACCAAGCTTCTCAGCAAGTCTCCCAGACTTCTGTTCACCACTTATGTCTATCCATCCATCTGAGGATGATAAGAAGAACTAAATGACAAGTTAGTTCCCAGCTTCTTCCATAAGGTCCTCCAAAAATGCCCAATGAATTTGGCGTCTCGATCCGAAACTATGCTTCTTGGTAAGCCATGAAGTCGAATGACTTCTTTGAAAAACAGATTCGCAATGTGAGTTGCATCACTGGTTTTCTGACATGGAATAAAGTGTGCCATATTGGAAAATCTATCCACCACCACAAAGATTGAATCACAACCTCTTTTTTTTCTTGGCAACCCCAATACAAAATCCATGCTAATCGCATCCCATGGCCTCTCTGGTATGGGAAATGGTTCATAGAACCCCGCATTCTGCTTCCTTCCCTTCGAATGCTGGAAAATTCTGCATCTATCCATGAATCTCTTGACATCTGCTCACATTCCCAGCCAAAAATATGACTCATTGAACTTTGCGAATGTCTTGTCATGACCAAAGTGTCATGCCAATCCTCCACTATGTTTCTCCTTTAGAAAGTTCTCCCTCATGGAGCATTTCAGAATACACAGTTGATTTCCTATAAACAGTAATCCTTCCTGGATCATGTACTCTACCCATTTTCTTTTATCTCTGAGAACTGGATTCTCAGCTACTTCATACGCTTCCCCAAAATCTGGATCATCTACGTACATGTTCCTGAGATCATCAAAACCCAACGTTTTGACTCTGAACTCCTGCAATAGCAAACACTTCCTGCTCAAAGCATCAACAACTTTGTTAGCAGTACCAGAAATATATTTAATCACAAAAGTGAAATTCTGCATATATTCGACCCATTTGACATGTCTCTGATTCAACTTTTCCTGTTGAGTCACAAACTGCAATGCATGGTTGTCATTATATAAGACAACTCTTTCGGGATCAAGTAATGCCTCCATTTTTTCAATGCCTGTATGATAGCATAAAAATCCTTAGCATAAGTGGAGTACTTCAATTTCGCTTCATTCAGCTTCTCGCTGAAGTATGCTATCGACCTGTCTTCCTAACTCAAGACTGCCCCTATCACAAATCCACTTGCATCGTATTTCACTTGAAATGTCTTCTGGAAATCTGGCAACACCAAAACTGGTTGTTCCGTGATCTTCTTCTTCAACAGATTAAAAATATTCTCAGCCTCTTTTGTCCAGTGAAAATACTTGTGTCTTTTCTTTACTGTATCCATCATCACTGCACTAATTCCACTGAAATTCCTGATGAATTTTCGGTAGAGACTAGCCAAACCGTGAAAAGTCTGGTCCTTTGGACTAAACTCTCCACCTCCTTCTCGGGTGTCAAAAGGACTTTTCGCACCATCAACGATCTTTTGCCTTCAGCGTCTTCTGCCTCAACATCCCTCCTCTGTGCTTCGGCGATGTGAGCTTCTCCATTTTCCTTCTTTTTATCGGGACACTCATACGACTTGTGCCCATTCTTTCCACATGTGAAGCATGTTATTACTCCACCTCTTCCTCTTCCTCTACCTCTAGTACGAGAAAAAGTGTTATTGTCAGCATAATCTCCTCTCTGCTCAGTATGTTTCCCTCTTTGTGAGGTTCCACCTCTCTCAGTTCAAGTCTGAGGTTTATTCCAGTCCTCTTTGGGCTTCTGATATTTTTCCTAGGCAACTGAATTTCCTCTGGGCTGACTTTTACCTTGGCCTCTCTGACCCTGCTTTCGGCTCAGCTTCTCTTCTACTTTCAGAGCCATCTGATAAGCATCTTCCACCATTCGTATGGTTACCATGCTCATATCATCCTAGATATCATATCTCAGGCCATTCATGTATCTGGCTACTTTTTCATCATCGCTCTCCCGATGACCTGCCCTGATGTTCATCTTGTAGAATTCCTCAGTGTATTCTTTCACTGTCATCAACTTCTGTCTCAGGTTCTGCATCCTCCTGAACAGAGTAATTTGATAATCTCTGGGGATGAATTTCACCTTCATCTTTGCGATCATTCTGTCCCAGCTCTTGATCTTCTGCTTTCCCTTGCAGCGTCTGTCAGCTTGTAGTTCATCCCACCAAAATGCTGCATGTCCCTTCAATCTAGTGATAGTGTGCTTGACCCTCTTGTCTTCCTCGACATATTCATAGTTGAAGTATGTGTCTAGAGCTCTAATCCAGTCTAGAAGCTCCTCTGCATCCAGGTTTCCCTCATAAACTAGAATGTCCATCTTCGCTCTTGCACTCATCCTTGTAATAGCTCTGATCAAACATTCGTTTGATGCATCTTTAGCTGCAACTTATTCTTCACATTCAACCTCAATCTCGCTTTCGGAATCACTGAGATCCCCGACACTGACTGTACGCCTTTGCGCTGTCTCCATGTCTTTGAGTCTAGCTCGTAGATCATGCATCTCTCTTTCCATAGCTGGATCAGTCATCTTCCTACCTCTTCTTCTCGGCATTTCCCTCTCCTCTAGTGGATCGGGTGCTTGCATGTCCCTTCTCCTTGGCAGCATGATGAAATATTCTTTCTTCTCTGCTACAGAAAGCAAAGAACCTTTCAGCGCTCTGATACCAAACTGACGCCGACGCACGCTCCCTACACAACCCACAGGTCAGAAGGTCCACATCAACACAAGATCTTTCCTTTACCACGGCCCGAAGAACTCTAAATGGCTATTCTATTTCCCTATCAGGAAATATGCACCCACAACAAACTCTCATGGGATCCCCTCTTTACACTTGGGAGATCGGATTCTGAAACTTCGTGAATCCAGTGGTCGAGTCTTGGTCTCTCGAATCCCTGAAACCCGGCAATAGTCAATGCTGACCTTTCACTTTTCCTTTTGGGATTTTTCCCTATCGCGATTTCGGCACTCACGATGTCGAGAAACGTATCTCCCTGACTCACGAATCTCGATTTGTCGAGACTTTGATATACGTGCGAGTTTGACCTTTCAACGCCACTTCTCTGTCGGGACTTCGGACTTCGCGGTATCGCGAATCCTGATGTAATGAGTTCGGGACTTCACCCCATGAAACTCCGAAATGGCATGCCACCTATCCACTGACTAACTCCATTGTGGCCCACACAATCACCTTAGCTTTTGGGATATCGCGTTTCGTGATATCGCGATTTCGGTTTCAATGTTTATGGGACTTCAACCTACAAAACCCCGATATGGAAATCCATGAGTAAATCTGACAGTCCTTGCGGCTCGGATCTACGGTCCTGCCCCTCCTGAGATTTGAACCTTTATAGAATACTTCGCCATATCTCCCATGTTCCTCCGTGAGATCTAACGGCTCATGGGACTTCGCAAATTCTCCTCAGAGAATTTTGATTGTCCGTCCTTCCAGATGATTTCTGCAAAATGAACCAAGTATTCCTTCGTGAAAACTTGTTCTCCCGCACGCAAACTTGCGATGCCTTCTAAACACTCCACGCACAAGCTTCTTGTGCTTCTCTTAATGATTACTCGAAGGTCCTATACCTTTTGAGCCTTCTCTTAGCGTCGAGTCTTAAAGAAGAATATTGCACGCACTCCTTGCGGCAACCTTCAAGCACTTCCAAGTATTTGAATCCTTCGACCCTGCACACTCCTGCAGCAGTAGTCCCTCAATGCTTCACTCAGGTCCACAACCCTGAGACTTCACTCAGCCTGCACACTCCTTGCACGGCTCTTGTGCCCAACTGCACTTATGCGGAAATGAGAACAAAAGAAACCCTATCTGAACCCTTTGTCAACGGACTCCTTGTGGACAATTCAATTGCACTCCTTGTAGGAATCCTTGTTCAGATAGAGAAACAATTGGAGCTCATTCCTACTTCCTTTCAGACTTCAAACTCAAACATGAAATCATTTACACAACATATAAAGAAAATGTATAATAGGAAGCAAACATTCATGAGCATGTCATTCAACATCGATAAACAGAGAACAGACACAAAAACCATGAATTTGAATCAAACCCTTCTATTAATCCAAATATTTGTACATGGGTGTTCTTACACAACTCTCTGCTTCTCTTCTATGCTCACTTCTCAAAAATGTTGCTTCTCTTCCATAATGTTACAATACACAATGAGGGTGTATATATCCCATTTCCCTCTTGCGCTCTAAAACTATCTAATCTACACATTTAATTCTACCTACTTGCATTAACTACTATAAATGTATTTTACCTACTAAGGACGAGAGAAAATTTCTCAAGGTCCGTTTACATTTTACAAGTGCACCTCTTCTTAATGACTTCATTTAAGATTGCGCAATAACTTCAAGGTGATTTCAAAAATTTTGTTGGGCGCCTGTCCAACTGTCTGATTGCTTTCACGCTGGCTCGCTTGATGTTCACGATGCTCCTGCATCACCTGACACCACCTTTCATTTTTGGGCACAAATCCTGATGTACGTAGGCTGTAGTGGTGCATCCTGCATATACGCATGTTGTATAGTAGGAAAGGTGCGTACATATGGAAAAATGTATTTTTTATCTCTGGAAGTTGCAAAAAGGGATGAAAAGTCTACAAAGGGAAATGGAAAAGGACCTCTGTGCAAAATTTCATAGGGTGAGGTAAATCTTTCTATAGAAGGTTTCAGTAAAACATGGCTTTAGGGCAAGTAGGTTTCGATAATTAAAATCCACAATCACATGAGTTGTAAAACCCCAAACTCTGAAATATAAACTAAAGTGTGATGCACATGAATTTTTGGAAGTTTGACTTATCTTAATCCTTTAGTAAAATTAGAGTGTAAAACCACGATGCACGTAGTATTAAAACTCTGAAAATATGTGCACGTTTTGATGGTCAGGTTTTAGAATGGTTTAATGAACATTATCCTTCCAAAAACATAATATTTAGATAACATAATCTTGTGATGGTCAGGTTTCAAAATGGTTTACTAGAAGTTATCCTTCTAAAAAAATAATCTTTCGATGGTCAGTTCAGAGTGTGGGTAAATAAAATTTCATAGGGTGGGTAAATCAAAGTAATCTTCGAAATCCTGAACACATGAAAATTTTGATGGATTTCAGGATCCGAGGGTATTGTGGGTAAGTTTTTCTCATGCACCAAATCCTCCAAAAGGTACAAACTCTGAAAGCATAAGTTTTGAAAAGGAATTATAACATAATAAAATTATGAGGTGTATTTGAGGAGGGGAGGAGGGCATCCTGAGTAACAAAGGAGGTTTTCCTAATGTTGTATTTGGGGAGGGGAGGAGGGGATCCCGAGGAACAAGGGAGGTTGTCCCGATGGTAATTCCTAATGGGAATTTACCATGAAGAATGAAGATGAAGCTCGATGGGTATGAATACCAATGAAATATTAATTCAAAGACTCAGGGGTGAGGGGAAAATTAAAACAATTAAATTAAAAATTAAATGAAACTAAAATGGAATTAAATAAGAAAAATAATATACAACCTATGACTTAAGGGAAGAGTGGGAAAAAAAA
>SNQJ01S0150431.1:8413-23240 GCA_010110895.2 Picea sitchensis
GCTATTTCGTATATCATTACTGTGTATTGTGAAGATTATGCTGGATATTTCACTGTTATTCTGTTATTTCTAGCATTTCGTTTCTGTTCTGCACATTTTATATATCTGGTATCTTGCATAATATAATAGACCTGGTAGCTTACAAGTGGTATCAGAGCACTTTCCTTGGAAGAAAATTGTGGGTTATTTTTTTCAGGGTAGGGACGTATTCCGACGTCTTACAACTACAGAAATATGTCGTTAAACGCATAAACCCGTGGTCGGTGAGTAATACATGCAGGAAATACAAGTGGTATTTAAGCGCACATCTGTTGGCCACCCTTGTAACCCTTGGTGGTACCCTTTCGAGTGGTAGCGCATCAAACAACACTTGTATATGGATCGACCTATATCTCCTGAAGCCCTCTATAGATAAACCGATTGGCCGCCTGACTGATATAGTGCCACCGATAAAAACACTCGAGAATATACTCTCTAGTACCTGGGTAGACGGGTAGTACGACTAAGGGAACGATCTAGCCTCCTTAGTTGGTGCCCTGAGATATTAGGTCGATTACTATTGTTGGACCTCGCACGTATATCAGAGAGCTATAGCAAAGGGAAAAACCTTGTCTATAGAACCCTTGAATACCCTAACCCTCGGGAAGGAAACATAAACAGAACAGATAAGACCTATTTCCGCGCAACTATGCCTCCTTCATTCTGGTTGCGAAATTACTACATATTTCTTCATGTTAAGAATTTGGGCATTTCAACACTGCAGCATTCTTTAGCTTGGAGTATAAATCCGCAAGAGTTAAAAGAAAGGTATAGTGGTTCTGCTAGCACACTTATTTGGGACCTATCCCATTGGATTCCCCTTTTTTCCTTGATCGCATTCGTACCTTTCATTTTTAAGCCTTTTTTTCAGTGGACCCGACCCCTTCTGAGCTTCCCTATTTTCTTCCTATCCCATTATATTCCCCTTCTCACCCTGATCATCATGGTACCTATCACTTATAAGTCCTTTTATGTGGTCCCACCCACCCATTTTCCCTTACTCGCACTCCCCCTCTTCAAATGGCCAACACTCACAACCAAGCCTTGCAAGCTTCCATCAATCAAGCCAAGGAATCCATCTAGCAAGAGACATCTGAGATTGGCTTTACCAATTCCCGCCTTGCACAATTCAAGACATAACTCCACCACCAATTTGACACCATGGATGCCAAATTCATGAGCCAATTTAACACCCTCTAGTCTGCTTTCAACCAGTTGTTGAACCACACTCTGATTCCTTCCTCGTTGGACAAACCAGATGTTATTGATTCCTCTCATTCTCTTCATTTTCAATCCAACTCCTTTCATCATGACCCCCATCTTCCCCGCGTTAAGGTCAATAAATGTGATGGATCCGATCCCACAGGGTGGGTCACTCAAATGCAACATTATTTTTCTCTGCATGGTATTACTGATGAGTTGGCCAAACTTTGCTATGTTGTCCTCTATCTAGATCCTGAATGATGGAAATGGTGGCAATCACGTAAAAATTCATGTCATGGGTATATTACATTGACCTAGTTTTTTGTAGAGCTCTATGACCTCATAGACACTGATACCCACTATCTCAGTCGTTTCACCAAGTTAAAATAGTCAGGAACAGTGGAAGACTTTATAACTTATTTCGAGCATTTGGCCTTTCGAACTAAGGTCATGTCATATGCATTCTTCTGTGAATGCTTTATCAGTGGCCTAAAGGATGAAATATGATCCTAGGTTCTCATGGCACACCCTCAGACTTGGTTGGAAGCTACTAAACGTGCCAAAGAGCCCCAATAAGTTGTTTTTCTCCAGAACAAAAAACCCTCTTTTGTTCCTCGCCCTCGACCCACTAATTATAACCCCCTTGTCACTCCCCTCAAGGTTCAATAATTAACTAGGGATGAAATGGATGAACACCAACTAAAGGGTCTTTGCTATAATTGTGATGAAAATTATTTTTCGAGGCACAAGTGTAAGGAACAAAAACTTTTTATGGCCATTTCAGAAGATGTGACAATTCCCCTTATTAAAGAGCCTTCCCTTCATGATGCTACCCAAGCCTGCTGACCCACCTGAAGTTGACCCACTCATTTCCTTGCATGCCCTCACTGGCTTCTCTGCTCCACAAATCCTCAAGCTCATTGGCTATATTAAGTATAGGAAGGTCATCATCCTTATTGACAGTAGTAGCACCCACAATTTTAGTCATCGTAACATTTCCTAGGAAACCAATTGCAATATTCGTGTTGTCAGTAATTTTCAAATCAAGATAGCCAATGGTGGGTGCATGAAATGTGGTGGGCATTGTGAAAATGTACATCTTCAAATTGGACATTACCACATGAAGTCTCATATGTTTTCCATTGACATGGATGGTTGTGAAATTGTGCTAGGTTTTGAATGGTTACACACTTTGGGTCTCATTCTTATTTATTTTAAGGAATTAACCATGAAATTCCAATAGGAGGGACACATGTATCAATTCCAAGGTCTCACAACTAGTTCTCCTGAGATCATCAGTTCCCATCGCATGGAAAATATCCTCAAGAAATTCCACTCCGATATTATTGCTCAACTCCATTCCATTCAAGTGGTTGAGACACCCTCTGTGCATCTTGACCTCCAAGCTATCGTCTCCAAACATCAAGTTGTTTTTTCCACTTCTCAGAGACTTCCTCCTTCTCGTGGTGTTCATGATCATTCCATCCCCCTTTTTCCTGACAATATTCCTCCCAATTTTCTCCCTTATCATCATCCATTTTCCCAAAAGAATGAAATTGAGAAAACAGTATAGGAAATTCTCCAAGCAGGTGTTATCCACCCTAGTACCAACCCTTATTCTTCTCCTGTGTTCATGGTACTCAAGAAAGAAGGTACTTGGCGCACGTGTCCTGACTTTCGTGCCGTCAATAAAATCACCATCAAGGACACGTTTACCATTCCTCTCATTGATGATATCTTAGATGAGCTGACTGGTGCTCAGTACTTCACTAAACTTGATATGCATTCTCGCTATCACCAGATACCTATGCAAGAAGCTAACATCCCCAAGAATATCTTTCAAACTCATGAGGGTCACTATGAGTTCTTGGTACTGCTCTTTGGACAGTGCAATTCTGATCTAGGTGGATATCGATGGCCACCTACCTTTTCCAACTAGCTCAAAACAGTTTTCTGGCAATTTTGGTAAATTACTATTTTTAGCAGTTTTTCACTTCCAAAGCTGTTTTGAGGCCCTAAACAATGTTTTTTGGGAAAACAACTTGCAATATATAATTTTCTTCGATATTGCCTCCAAATTGACTATCCTCGATGATACCTTTCCAATAGGCTATCATACACCTAAAATGGAGATCGCATGCAAAAGTTACGACTCCGAGAAGTCGATGTACTAACTTACCCAAATGGGGCCCAGATGACTTTTGGCGCTTCATCTCCTAGGGTTAGGTTTTTGGATGTCTAGGGTTTTGGGCATTCCTGTTTATTGTAAGAAGGCCTTGAGAGCCTCATTGTAATCATCTTCTTGTGAATGAGTGCAACCATCACATCTCTTCTCAGAGATAAGCCGCCACCATTCCAGCAAGCTTGTTTTCTCTGCATTTTACAGTTTTAGCTTATTTCCTTATTGAATAGAAAAACAGTTTTACTGTATCTCTGTTATTTTTTGTTAAGAACATGTTAATAATCTGTAGTCATTTTGTTCTTCTCATAAAATCCAGATCAGTGGTATCAGAGTGGTTTTCTCCTTGTCGTCTTAATGCATGTCCCCAACGAGGTCGGAGTACAAAGAGTTGGGTCTTGAGCTTATTTCTCTTGAGGACAAAATCTCTCGCACGCCCAAGCGACCTCTCATGGAAGGAGAAAATAAAGATGACGAGACATGAGATCCTTTCAAACTGTTGATTGATGAATCCCTCATGCAACAAAGGAACGAGATGATGGATAGTTTCGCACAAATCCTTTGGCGACTACCAATAGGTGACACATCTTCTTCGAGCGGATGCGCCGCCCCCTTCAAGGTACAAATAAACTTTGATATTCCTATATTTGAAGGTTAGATGGACACAGATGTTGTAGACAAGTGGTTGAATCTACTAGAAGGGTAATTTTTTGTCCATAACTTTTCAAATATAGAAAAGATTACTTTTGCGCTCCTCAAAATCGTTCCCCATGTCAAAGATTGGTGGGAAACTTTCTGTGAGTAAAAGGAAAGAGAGGAACCCTCATTATTTACAGCCATGTCCACCTGGGAATCCTTCAGGGATGTTATTAAGGAACAATACTACCCTATCAGAAGTTATGACGACCTTTATACCAAATGGACCACACTACAGCAAGAAAGAGACCAAGCAATGCCAACTTTCACAAATATCTTCCATACCTTGCGCACCAAGATGTGTATCAAATATTCAAAGAGACATATGGTGCTCTGGATAGGTACATCTAGACCGAAATGGAATTTCTAGACATCTCATCCTTGGGCGCGGCCTATCGATATGTCATCAAAATCGAGCAGAAGCTCAAACAAAAGACACAACAATTTGGGCCTGGGAACCGCTCACAACAAAAGCCAGGAAAGGGAGGCCCCAACCCAAAAAACAAAGGACAGAGCAAAGATGGACAGTATCAGGACAACCAGTCCAAGCCACAAGAAAAGAAGGACACCAAAAAGACAAAGAAAGATACTGGGAAGTCGTGCGACTTCCATAAGATCCCTTGGCATAACACTGTTGACTTCCACTCAAAGTAGTCCCTGGTGGCCGAAGTGAAAGCCTCTGAATTAGATGTCTGTTCTGACTCTGAGTCAAAACCAAAAAGGGAAAGACGAATCATTGATGCAGAACCCAGTGCCACCGTTGCTACCACCAAGCTCCAGCCTAATGAACTAGACAAGCCAGAAGAAGGAAAGTGCCTCTTCCATTCACAGATGTGGGTAAAAGGCACCCCGTTTCACTTCATCATTAATAGCGGTAGCCATAAGAACCTCATCTCAACAGAGGTCATCAAGAAGTTGGCCCTGCCCCATCCCTACACCATTGGATGGCTCCGCTAAGGAAGTGATCTCCGCATCAGTCAACAGTGTTGACTGTCGTACGACATCAAGCCCTTCAAAGACGAGGTATTGTGTGATGTTTCGCCTCTCAAAGTTTGTGATGTTCTTTTGGGCCAATCTTATTTATGGAAGCGTCATGTTGTATATGAGTCTAGGCCTCATAGTGTTATTATTACTTTGAATAGGAAATTTTACAGGATACCTGAGCCAGTCCCACCTAGTGTTATTTCCTTGATCTCTGCTAAGAAATGTAGGAAGGTCATCTCTTAGACGGGGAATTTTGTCTTCTTTGTGATTCTCTCTCATCTCTTAGACGGGGAATTTTGTCTTCTTTATGATTCTCTCTCAAAATAAGAGAAATATTATAGCCACATCCAGGGTTTCTGCGGCCAAACTCTCCACACAGCAGAAGAAAGTAGATAAGGTCGTGGAAGAATACTCAGATATCTTCTCCTCGCCCACCACGGTACCTCTACATTGCTAGGTCAATCACCCCATCGATCTGACCCCCAGTGCACTGCTTCCCAATGGGTCAGTATATCACCGCTCTTTGTTAGAGAATGATGAGATCAAGAGACATATCCAATAACTACTCCACAAGGGGCACATCCATCCCAACTCATCACCTTGTGGGAGCCCAATCGTGCTGGTACAGAAGAAAGATGGAACCTGGTGACTCTGCATTGATTATCGGGCTCTGAATAAAATCACAATCAGAAACTGATACTCGACTCCCCGAATTGATGACCTCCTTGATCAACTCACGGGGGCCAAATACTTCAGTAAGATTGATATGAAGTCTGGCTACCACCAGGTCTCGATAGAACAAAAATATGTATGGAAGATCGCTTTCAAGTCAAAGGAAGGCCTTTTTGAATGGTTGTTCATGCCCTTTGGTTTGACAAATTCTCTAGCCACTTTCATGAGGATGATGGAAAATATCCTACGACCATTCACCAATACTTTTGTAGTTGTGTATCTGGATGACATTCTCATTTACAGCAAGACTTGGGCTGAACACTTGCAGCATATTCAGCAGGTTCTACACACCCTGCGACAACACAAGAAATATGCCAACTTGGAAAAATGCTCCTTCGCAATGGATAGGGTCCATTACCTGGGCTACATCATTGATCAGCATGGCATACATGTGGATCTAGCCAAGATCCAAGTCATCCGTGATTGGCCAGCCCCAACCACACTCACTGAGCTTCGAAGATTCTTGGGCCTTGCCAATTTCTACCGTAGGTTCATGTTGGGATTCTCCCATATTGCATGGGCCCTCAATCAAATAACTAGGGGTGGTGGTAAGGAAAAATTTGTGTGGGTCCGGTCCCAACAAAAAGAGTTCGATGATTTGAGGCAACGCTTGTGCTCAGCCCCAGTACTTTCACTACCAGACCTGCAACATCCCTTTGAGATCGAGAAAGATGCTTCAAACTATGTTGTGGGTGTCATTCTCACTCAACACGGCCACCTCATGGCCTATCATAGTGAGACACTATTAGATGTTGTCTGTAAGTACCCTACTTACGAAAAAGAAATGTACTCCATTATGAAAGCTTGCCGCCAGTGGAGACATTACATTCTTGGGAAGGAGACAATCATCCACACTGATCATAAGCCACTGTAGTTCATGCAGACACAAGGAAAATTGTAGAATGACTGCCATCAAAAGTGGTCCACATACTTGCAACAATTCCACCTCAACATCAAGTATAAAATAAGAAGCACCAATCACATTGTTGATTTCCTTAGAAGACCGCCAGTCGCGACACTCACCACGGTGTTAGAATCTTGCATCCATGAGACCTATGGATGGCCCCAACTCTATGAGATAGACCCAAACTTTGCCACCACCTACCAAATGTTGGGTGCAAACGTAATTGTCAATAATTTCCATCTTCAGGATGGGTTGTTGTGTCGTCTAGGCCATATATGTGTTCCATCAAGTGAGCGAGTGAACTTGATCTGGGAAGTCCACTACAGTCGGGTGGCAGGACACTTCAGGGTCTAAAAGACAATGGTGATGCTATAGAAACATTTCTACTCGCCGAAACTTCAAGAGGAGTTCAACAAGTATATCAGGTCCTGCACTGCCTGTGTTATTGCCAAACTGACCACTAAGAAACAAGGCTTGTACACCCCTTTTCTTACTCCCGACAGGGCATGGGAATCCATCTCAATGGACTACATGTCGGGCCTCCTGTCCACCAAGAAGGTAAATGACTTTGTTTTTGTGGTTGTTCATCGCTTTTCTAAGATGGCGATTTTGGTTGCCTTCAAGAAGAACATCACAGCAGAGGCCATTGTCAAGCTCTTCTTTGAATGAGTCTGGGTACATTTTGGAATCCCACAAACCACTGTCTCAGATTAGGACAGTTGATTTCTCATCACATTCTGATCGAGCGTCTGGTCACTTTTGGACACCAAGCTCACCAAATCCACAAGCTTCCACCCCTAGACAGATGGCCAAACCGAGGTCATAAATCGAATGATTGTGCATATCCTTCACATGTATAATTCAAATCACCCTCGCACATGGGATGAGAGCCTTCCCTATGTATTTCATAACTACAATCGAGCCCTGCATAGCTCAACCGACCATAGCCCCTTTCAGGTGGGGTTGGGATTCCAACCATTGGGTCCCATAGATGTTGCACTTCCCCTTGCGGTCACCTCGACTGACTCATCTCCTACTCCAACTAAAGTTGACAAAGCCACCCGGTTCATTGAGAGGATCCAACACTTCCACCAATAGGTTCAGGATATATTACATAATTCCAATGACAAGTACAAGAAGTGCCATGATCAACATTGGGTGCCATATAAGTTTCAGGTGGGCAACAAAGTTTGGTTGCACTTGCAGAAAGAATGCCTTACAGGAACCCATAGGAAGCTTCACCCACTCCATTATGGGTCGCAAACCATCACCAAGTCCATGGGGGATAATTCTTTTGAGCTCAAAATTCCTCCTTTCCTTTCCCTGCACCCAATGTTCAACATGGATCTCCTTCACCCTTATTTCCCACCATTATTGGACACCTCAGATGTAGCAGAACATCTGACACCAACAGATCTCAACCCCGACTGCATACAATAGGAATCTAGTGATCATATTGTGGACACATAGATCAAGGTCACTCGACAACAAAGGATCCCACTTTATTGAGTCGTCAAAGTAGGGCGGCTCCTGCAACAAGCCAAGTGGCTCACCCGGGGCCAAATTCAGCAGAAATTTCCTCATCTGATGGGGGAAATCAACACAGTGGAGACCATTGCTTCCTAAGGAGGGAGGATTGATCCAGGTGGATATCGGTGGCCACCCACCTTGTCGAACTGGCTCAAAACAGTTTTCTGGCAATTGGTAATTTACTATTTTTAGTAGTTTTTCACTTCCAGAGCCATTTTGAGGCCCTAAACAATGTTTTTTGGGAAAACAGTTTGAAATATGTAATTTCCTTCTATATTGCCTCCAAAATGAATCTCCACGAAGATACCTTTCCAACAAGCTATCATACGCCTAAAACGAAGATTGTATGCACAAGTTATGACCCTGGGAAGTTGATGTACTAACTTACCCAAACGGGGCCCACATGACTTTTGGAACTTCATCTCCTAGGGTTAGGATTTTGGATGTATAAGGGTTAGGCTTTTGGATGTATCATCTTCTTGCGAATGAGTACAACCGTCACATCTCTTCTTAGAGATAAACCACCACCATTCCAGCAAGCTTGTTTCTGCTACATTTTACAGTTTCAGCTTATTTCCTTATTGAATAGAAAACTAGTTTTACTATATCTCTGTTATTTTGTGTTAAGAACCTATTAATAATATGTAGTCATTTCTTTATGCTCATAAAATCTAGATCAAATGCCCCCTCCACCTTCCAAAGCCTCATGAATCATGTCTTTCGTCCTTTTCTCCATTATTTTGTCTTAGTTTTCTTTGATGATATTCTCATCTATAGTAAAACTTGGCAATCCCATCTTTCCCATGTAGATCAAGTTCTCAATCTACTCTCTCAGCACCAACTTTTCCTCAAACAATCTAAATGTGCCTTTGGCGCCTCGGAAGCCAAGTACTTGTGTCATATTGTTGGCAAGGTTGGTGTGTGGGTGGATCTTAAGAAGATTGAAACAATGCAGGATTGGCCTTGCCTCAAGACTCTCAAAATCTTGCATGGTTTTTTGGGTTTAGCAGGATATTATCGCAAGTTTGTTCATAATTATAGAAATATTACGGCACCTCTCACTACTCTCCTTAAAAATAATTCTTTCACTTGGACTCCCGAAGCTGATCTTGCCTTTCAAGCCTTGAAGGAAGCTATGTGCACTACTTCGGTATTGGCCCTTCCTGATTTCACAAAGACCTTTTTCCTAGAATGTGATGCATCCATGAGAGGAATTGGAGCAGTGCTTATGAAAGAGGGAATACCTTTTTCCTTTACCAACAAACAATTGTCATAATGCCATTTGGGACAATCAATGTATGAAAAGGAAATGTTGGCTATTATGCATGTCATGGACCTTTGGTGCCCTTCTCTCTATCATAAACGCTTCCAAATTAAGACAGATCATCAAAGCCTCAATTATTTTTTGGAGCAACGACCTTCCTCCCAGGAGCAACAAAAATGGGTGACTAAGATCTTTGGATATGATTACAAGAACATTCACAAGAAAGGAAAAGAAAATGTGGTTGTTGACGCTCTTTCATGAAAATATGAAGATGAAGGGTCCATTTTATCCCTCTCCTTCATTGTACCATATTGGCTCCAATATATTCACCAGGAATGACTACAAGATCCTAAAATTTTGCATCTAATCCAACAATTGCAAGCCAACTCTCCAGTTTCACCAGGGTACTCTTGGCACAATGATGAGCTTCGCTACAAAGGTTGTTTGTATTTAAGTAAACAGTCACAACTTAAATCCAAAGTGTTTTTTGAGCTTCATGCTACACCCACAGCTAGGCACTCAGTGTTTACCAAAACCTATGACCGGGTCAAATGTTCTTTTTTCTAGGATGGTATGAAAAAGGATGTTCACACTTTTCTCGTAGAATGTAATGTTTGTCAATGAAACAAGGGAGAAACAATCAAATCTCTTATCACACTACAATTGATTTTGATTCCACGTGCTATTTGGAGGGACATCGCTATGGATTTTATTGTGGGATTAATTAAATCAGGCAATAAGTCAGTCATCATGGTGGTCGTTGATCATCTTTCCAAGTATGCTCAATTTTGTGCTTTTCAACACCCATTTACCGCATCCACTGTGGCTCAACTTTTCATGGATCATGTCTTCAAGCTTCATGGCATGCCTCATTCTATTGTTTCTAATCAAGACCCCACTTTCACCAGTAATTTTTGGCAATAACTGTTCAGGATACAGGTAGCCCAATTACATCTCAGCACTACCTATCAACCCTAGAATGATGGTCAAACTGAAGTTGTCAATAAGTGTTTGGATACATGTTTGAGGTGTTTTTCGTCTAAAAGGAAAAATCAACGGGTTCAATGGTTACCATTAGTTGAATGGTGGTACAACACTTCTTACCATACAACTACTTGCATGACTCCTTTTGAAGTATTATATGGAAAAAAACCACCTTCCATTATCTCCTACATGCCAGGTATCTCGAAGGTCCAGGCGGTTGACCAAACACTTATAGTTTGAGAGGTTATTCTCCATACCCTCAAAGAGAATTTGGTCATGGCGCATAATCACATGAAGCCACAAGAAGATCAACGTCAATCAGAACATCAATTTGTTGAAGGAGACCAGGTATTTCTTCAACTATAACCTTATAAGCAAACTTCACTGAAGGTCAAACATTGTCAGAAACTAGCACCCAAATTTTATGGTCCTTATATAGTTCTCAAGCACGTGGGACATGTGGCCTATTAGTTATCTTTCCCCAATCCTTCTAAGATCCATCATGTTTTTCATTTCTCCTTCTTAAATAAGGTGATTGGAACTAAGTGTCAAACTCAAACCAAACTTCCCGAGTTGGATGAAGAATGATCCATCTGGTTGTAGCCACACACAGTTTTGGACCATCATGAGCATCGTCTTCATCAATGCACCATCAAGTAAGTGTTAGTCCAATGGAAATATACAACTCCAGTAGATGCTACCTGGGAGCCAACTACCATTCTGCAACAATTTCCTCATTGCCAACTTTGAGGACAAGGCTTATTTTAAGGGGGATGGCATGTTAGGGACATAACGTCCCTAACCACTCAAGTGGGTAGAATAATATATTTCCATGTAATAAAGGTCAATATTAATAAGGCTTAGAAATAAGGAGGAATAAGTCAAATGTAAGAAGACCTAATAGAATCTTTCGATTCTAGAAGGATCTTCCTCTAGATTTTTCTTTTGGATAGACAAATTTAGTATAAATAGGAGTAGAGGGTATGAGAAGTTTTGTCTGGAAGAATTTATGTAATATAGATATGTTATGTTGGAGGTTTCCCCCTCGAAGAGGCAAGTGAACATTGTTTCCTATCAATAAAGGTATAATTCTGGTGTTGTGGTTCCATATAATTTGGTGTTTCGTTGTTATCTCTGCAGTATTTCCATATTTTGTTGATATCTCGGTGCTATTATCTAAATTATTTCTCTTTTCTACTAATATAATAGACATGGTACCTTACAAATGATTACTCAATTACTTTCTTAATTTCTATACTCAACCTAAACCTTATTTCCAACCTAAACCATATTTCCATTTGTTGTTGGATGAATGTATCTATGTACTTCATAATACGTTTTTATGGTTTTAAAATCTCTTCTCTTTATGTGGTATAACATAAATAATCTCTCTCTCTCTCTCTCTCTCTCTCTCTCTCACACACACACACACACACACACACACACACATCTAGGTATGAGCATAAATTGTAACTCCACACTTGATAATTTCATTAACATGGAAGCTCAATAAATATACATTTGGATGATTGTTGGTCTTCCCCTTCTAGACAAATCTTCCTATCACCTACTACTATTCACATTCATATTTTTTACAAAAATATTTATATATTACCATAATCTGAGGATTGGGTATTTAACATCCCCCCCCTTAATCCAAAGGGTTTGTGAGACCAAGCATCATTTTCGATTTTTCAAATTTTTCTCTTGCAAGCTCTTTGGTGAAGATGTCCACAATTTTCTCATTTGTGGAATAGTGTCTCAAGTGAATATTCTTGGCCTTTGCATGATATGGAATTAGGTGATACTTTGTGTTGATGTGCTTGATTCAATCATGGAATCTGGGATTCTTTTCCAACTTGATTGTGGAAGTATTCTCAACTAAAAGAGGATTAGAATTCACATGTTTCTCTTGCAAATATTCAAGTGTTTTATTTATCCACGCAATCTCCTTTGTTGCTTCTTCAGCTACCACATATTCTGCCTCTGTTGTGGAATTTTTTGTCAAACTCTTTGATTTTTTTTATCTCTAGGAGATAGCCACTGATCCAAGACTCCTGAGATAGCCTAAAGTTGACACTATATTTTCTTTATCCCCAACAAATTTTGAATCAGAATGTCATTCCCTGTATTATTATTAAATAAATAATAGTAATAATAATAATAACAACAACAAAGTATAATAATATCATAAAAGGGAACAAATATTTGGGTAATAAAAAAAGGAGATAAAATATGTAAAGGTAATTTATGAAAAAAAAAACTAAAAATAAGATGAGTTTATTGGGAAAAGAAAAAGTAAGATAAAAAAATAATTACATAATGACAAGTGGATCCTAGATCTCAAGTTCTTTATCATAATGAATTCTATATAAGGACAGAGAATAAGGAGAAAAGATATCTCCTTTTGCTTGGAAAATTTGAGGACAAGGCTAAGAAGAGTTGGCATGGTAGTGAATTGAGGGATCAGAGGCTCTCTGTCATGACGATTGAGGGGTTGGTTGGAAGGAGAGTCATCTGCCACCCTCTGTTGTGGCTTGTAGGTGTTAAATTTCTAATCCCGACACCTAGGTAAAATTCTTTCTAGTGTTTCCCTTGCTATAAATTAGATTAGTATCTCACAAAACAAAATACACTTGTTGGAATAATTAGCTGAAACAAATAGCGGAAGTATTATTGGAAACCAATTCTAATACACAATACAAAAACATATCTTACCCATCAACTAAGGTTATAATTCAATTAACTTCAAATCTTACAAAGGGTCCCAAACTTGGGAAAATGGCCCACTGAGAAATACATAAAATTCTAGACAAGACTTGCAAACCCTAGAAACTCTTGGGTTGTTGTACGACCCTAGAATTTCATACGTTTTGAGGTGTACATGATTTTAGTCAAGAAAACCCATGTATATGTATCTGTCTCCACTGAAATACATGTACACATGCACTCAAACTATAGAGAGAACTTCATATGGTGCAAACTTGATGTTGTGGCTCTAATATGTTGTAAATCCTTGTTGTTTCCCCTATTATCTCTTTTCCATGACCTATACTAATATCTAAATGAAATTCCTTCTCCACATATCCAAGATCTCCTTGAAACATAGTCCTTCATGATCCAACCCTTGGGTCAAAGTCCTTCTTTGTGCTCTCTTGTGTACAAGAGTATTCCTCCTCCACCCTAGCCTTTATTTTATAATAATGAGTTATGATCTAACCCCAATATCCAAACTTATTGATGGTTTAGATTAAATCTCACTCCAATTGAAATCAATGGCTAATATTTAATTTACTAATGCTAATAACTTTAACATCCCATTAAGTAAAACTCAACTAATTAATTAAATACTTAAATTTAATAATTCATTTAATTAAAGTTAATTACTAAGGTGGAAGAATTTGGAAGACTTCCACATGTCTAGACACTTAGAACTATGTGAAAGTACCTTTCTAATTCTACAAGCATCAACACTCCCTCTTAGCGAGAAAGGTACTTCTTGAAGAGACACCTAAAACTAGTTGTCCCTCTAATCATGGAATAATGTCACACACACCATCCTACACCAAAGAATCTTGTTGTACCTACTAGTCTATTGCCTATTGAATGATGTTAGTTATTAGTGCCATGAAGTTCAAAAACTACTTCAAAGACCTTCTCTCTTTGAATGTGATCCTAAGAGAATCAACTTGCTCCTAAGCATCCCTCAATGTTAGTTCATATCAACTATATCTCCTGATAGAACTGGAAGGGGATAACTCATCCTCTCCACATGAAGTATGACTTCCCAAACTAGAGTTTGTTGAGCATTACTCATCCTCTAGAGCATCTTGCTCCTTGTCCTTTGTCACTGACATCAATCCATCCAATATCCCCTTGGACCTATGAATACACTTTCCCTCTCTAACCCCAATTCTAACTGTTATCTCAGGGATATATCCCTCTAGATGTATAAATACTTTCCTTTTCTTGAAAGTGAAAATAAAACTCATGCCCTCCATAAATTAAATTGAGAGTTGTTGTCTTTTATATGCATGCGAGCATCCTTCTTAAATCTAGGGAGTTGAAGACCCAGGGTTAATCCATAGTTTACCAAAAAAACACCCAAGGCGTCACCATATCAATCCTTAGAAAAATAAGGAAGGGGGTCTCACCTGAGATGCCATGAAAATCACAGAGACCATATGGTATTGTGTCGGTAATGAAGGATTAATTACACAAGAATCCATTAAGGTTGGAATTCATACATTCCATTGCACCAAGATGAAAATATAACAACATGTAACAACCACACATACATTCATTGGACACA
>SNQJ01S0150432.1:8241-23122 GCA_010110895.2 Picea sitchensis
TGCTGCAAATAGGGACAACAAGCTTAAATTGTTTTTCCACCTAACACATACCTCGTACTCTTGACTTTAATTCTGTCTCATGCAGGTAAACACACTTTATGAAAGTGCTCAAAGACTTGGAAACCTTAAACCACTTTCAAGACATGTCATAAAATCCATATTACACTTGGAAACTTGACCTATAGGGGCATCCATTCATAAGTACCACTTTCTGTCTCATTTCCCCCAAGGGTCACTCGTGATTCCCCCCTTGATGTGATCACTTCACCTCTAAAGTGGTGAGAGTACCTATTTGAGGTGACAGTGGGTAGGTTTTCCCTTATTTGTCTCCATCTTATGGATTGGGTTGGGATTTTCCCAACCTACAACTTGCGTGATAACANTAAACCACTTTCAAGACATGTCATAAAATCCATATTACACTTGGAAACTTGACCTATAGGGGCATCCATTCATAAGTACCACTTTCTGTCTCATTTCCCCCAAGGGTCACTCATGATTCCCCCCTTGATGTGATCACTTCACCTCTAAAGTGGTGAGAGTACCTATTTGAGGTGACAGTGGGTAGGTTTTCCCTTATTTGTCTCCATCTTATGGATTGGGTTGGGATTTTCCCAACCTACAACTTGCGTGATAACATTTTGCTGTCATTGTCGGGGAGGATTTTGAATCCTCTTTCATGCCCTAATGACAGTTTGGCAAGATTCCATCCCAAATCATTTTCCCCTAGATTTCATAGAAAATCCACTTGAAGGAAATTACCCTTCCACCATTGATGATATCTTATTGAAGCTTATTTGGCGACTCCACCTTCCCAAGAACCCACATTTCCCTTTTTCCCCTTTTCACCTTTGATGAGCCTTGATCTCATTTAACGAGTCCATTGAGGTACCTTTTTGGTCAATGGAGTTATGGCACCATGGGATGAACCCTCATCTAGAACTTGTGATGCCTCAAGGAGGGAAATTTTATAGATGGAAAAGGAAAATGTTGCTAATAAAGTTGCTTAGGAACTAATGAATCCTGTAAAAGAGTTATTTCAAAAATCTGTTGAAGAACTAGTCCTTGAAGATGAAGAAATGCTTGAAGTAAATATATATGAACAAATTTGTAACCAAGAATATCTTGATGAAGTTTCTCATGTTGAAGATCTAGATAAGACATTTGATGAAGATGAAGTGCTCCATGCCTTTGTTCCTCCTGCACATCAAGAAGAGAAAATTATGAGTTGTGACCCTTTTGAGGATCTTGATGATACTTTATTCCCTGAATTTGGAAGTGAATAATTATTAGGGGATCCCTTGGATGCAATAGATCCTTTTGAAAGAAGGAAAACAAAGCACTATGTATTAAGGATCAAGCCTCTTGTGATGAAGAGGTGATGGAGGAGCATGTCCATGAAGAGAAAAAGGAATTCTGATGAGGTGAAACATGTTGAGAAACCTTGTGAGGCATCGTTATATTTTCTCTTGCTTGATGAAGGTGAGGTTTTCTAGCCTTTCTATCCTCATGTACATGAAGTTGAAGAAGCAACTAGTCACAATGATGAACACTTTGAAGATCTAATTTAAGCCACCCCAACCTCTATTCTTCTTGCACATGAAGACAAAGAGATGGTCATTTTCTGATCTGAAAATTTAACTTGATCTGAAATTTAATATCTTTAACCATTATTTGCATGTGAATTTTAACTGTTAACCACCTTTGTAATGCAAAATTAAAGAACATCCATCAATCACATGAGCACATAAACATGTAAGCAAACCATATATGAACAATAATTGGTAACGGATTTCACCAGACCCCTTGGCTACATCTCCGAGCCACTTTCCAAATGGGAAGGCCGATAGATTAAGTATTCAAATGCTTACAAAGTGACTTCTGATTTCTGTCTGTCATATACAGTAACATACTTCAACAACAACTGGAAGATGAAATTCTGAGACTTTTAAGTATGAACATGGATACCTTTCTGTGTATCTGAAAGATTCTGTGACCAATTTTCTGTTTGGAGGTCTGAATAAAAAAACTGAAGCTAGATCTGGAATCCTTGCGAAAAACTGAGACTTTTGAGTATAAGATCGATATATTTCCAAAATGGACTCAGAATGCCCTTCTTGGCACAATTCCCAAAATCTGACTCTGATCTGTACAGTCTATATGGCCTCGAGATGCATGCAAACTCAGAACCACCTCGATCTGCATGCAAAACCACCTCGGTTTATGTGAAAATTCACTTCGGTCACTGTGCAGAACCACCTCGATCTACATGCTTGTCTCTGCCTACATCAAAACTCCCACACCCTCGGGATTCATGCCCATGTCTCATTTAAATAATGAAAAAAACAATGCTTTAGGGAGGCGCGAGCTATGGGCCACGTGCCCTCTGAAATCCCTCAAATATCGGCAACTTTTAATATTGCTTCACCACTTCTTTCCACATCCCATGGCGGTGGCGCATTGGTAGCTATGGTGGTTAGGGAGGGTGGAAGTCCCGGGGTCAAACCCGCGGGCTTCTCCTCCCACGGATATGATTGATTTGGCGTGATTTGTTTTTATCATATGGAATTTGGTTTTAACATATGATATTTGGGCACATTATATGGTTGGCGCGATTTGGTTTTAATACATGCTATATATCATATGGTGCGATTTGATATGGTATGGCATTTGGCTTTAACATATGATATTTGGGAGCATTATATGGTTGGCACAATTTGGTTTTAATACATGGTATATATTATATGGTGTGATTTCATATGTTTGGTTTTTGGGTTATAACATATGGTTTTGATATAACATTTAAATACCAAGGGGGGGCCTCGGTGTTGGCAAGGTCAAGGGCTAAGCCCTTGACCACCCCCTTTTTTTTCCAAACCATTTCTAACCATTTTTTAACCATTTCTAACCATTTCTAACCATTTTTTACCATCTTTGATGAAACTTCCACTACTGATATATTTGTCATTTGGAGGTTGTTTTTCCTGAAACAAACGCCACCGGAAAGATGCTGACAAGCTCTTCCACTTTGTAAGATTTAATTTGCATTTTGGATACTTTAACTCTATCGAATTTTAATATGATCCACCTAGATCAAACCTTCCCATTGAAAAGATTTTTGGCCACAAAAATTATGAAATCATTCAGACAATAAGTGAGGACTTGTTTGTCTCACTTGTCCTGTATCACCTATCCATTCCTCCTGGGACCTGTAAATTTGACTCAAAAATACAACAATCAACACTGTACTGACATTGTTAAGTACATTAATCACATTCTTAATCACATCTTCATTCAACATTGTTGGAACCAACCACATACTGCTGATGAGTAATAAGCTGAATATAAACATGAACCTGTGAAAGAGATTGTACCCAAACCATGCTGACTTTTAACTATAGAAACACTATCAACCAAAATAGGTTCATTGTAGTGAAATGACACTTCCTTTTCATGCTTTGGATTCTTTTCTTCCTTACATTGTATAGACATAAGTGTCAAATTCTGACTTGCATTAACAACCCTTTTTAATTGTTGTGTAGTGCCCAATGATTTGTCATTTTTGAATGAATGTGAATGAACTATGTACTCAATTCCTTCTTTAAACAAGTGATACTGATTATGTTCTCGATAGAAGATCACTTTTCAATCATATAAGTACGGACTACCCAACACAATTCCACAGATATCTAGTGGAACCACATCAAATTCAACCTCATCTACAAACTTAGATGTAATTGCAAACTTTAGATCACATTGTTGTGTTACTTGTAATCTTTTATCTTTGCATACCCAACCTAATGGGTAAGGTTTCTTGTGTGTGTTTTTTTTTAATCCCAATTGCTTAACTACTTCTTCTGAAATAAGATTAACTTGAGATCCACTATCTATGAGTGTGTCAACCTTTGTTTGTTTTGTAATCACTCTTATATGAAACAATGCATTCATCTTTCTATCCTTAGAATTGTCATCATTTTTAGAAGTAGAAGCACATGAAGAACCAATGTTAGCATCATTATCAACAATAGATTTACCTTTCACACCTACGATTGTTATCTTTGTTTCATCCTTGGAATCTGATCCAAGGTCCTCAACGATAACCATGGCTGTTTGTTTCCCCTTCCAATACTTAAACAACTTTGGTTTCATTTCAGGATGTAGCTTCCAACACTTTGCCTCTTCATGCCCTTGCTTTTAACAATGCGAGCATGTAGGTCTCTCATCACCCTTCTTCATTGTAGCTGCATGTTTAACTTTCCACTTTTCCTTGCCTTCTTTTTCCTGGATGGATTCAGCTGAAGAAACATCATGAACACTCTTCCCTTTTGACTCAATGTGAGTTGCTTGAACAAACACCTCGTCAAGGTTAGTCGGATTAAACATCAATATCATATGACATAAATAACTATGCAATCCTCCTATATATTTGAGAAGAGTTTCCTGGTTGTAGAGAGGTATACCAAGTACCAATGCTCTTTTATGAAATTCTTGTGTGTATTCTTGCACACTTTGTCCTTTACTTTGTCTCAAATTTTGCTAATCCATCATAGCTTGCTGCATATACCCTAATGGATAAAATTGATTTTTAAGTGCTGAAATGAACTCATACCAAGAGGAAATGATTTTTCCTTTTGTGGCAATATCCTCTTGAGATCTACTCTCCCACCAAATGAGAGCAGTCCCTCCAAGTTGGAGAGAAGCCAACTGAATTTTAACAGCATCTTCAGTAAACTTTTGAATCCTACAATAAACTTCAATTTGACGGATCCAATTGTCCAGTTTTTTAGCATTAAGCTCTTCATTATACATAGGTAATTCAGACTTAATATCAAGCTTTAAATGAGGCATATAAGGATCAACTTTTGTTTTTAGTTTTTCAAATGGAGAAGGAATAGAACCATCAAGAAGAGATGGAGAAGTTGGTGGGGTTTTAGGAGGTTCCTCACCACCTTCCTCTTTTTTACCTTCTGTATGAGATGGTCCACCTTGTTCACCTTTATTTCGATCTTGATAGAGCTCCTCTACCATCATTTGCATTCTCATGAAGGCTTTCAGAAATTCCCCTTCAGAAGGGATAGAAGAAGCTGGTTCTTCTCCTTTTGGTGAAGACATCCTTTCTCTTCTTGATCTAATCTCTGGATCAAACTCTTCAAGTTCTCCTTCACCACGTTGAAGCTTGGATCTTGTTAACATAAACTCACAAAGCAATGGTTAACCTCTCTCTCATACCAACTTGATCTGAAATTTAAGATCTTTAACCATTATTTGCATGTGAAGTTTAACTATTAACCACCTTTGTAATGCAAAATTAAAGAACATCCATCAAGCACATGAGCACATAAACATGTAAGCAAACCATGCATGAACAAGAATTGGTAACGGAGTTCACCAGACGCCCTGGCTACGTCTCCGGGCCATCAAATTATTACAAAGTGACTTCTGATTTCTGTCTTTCATATACAGTAACAGACTTCAACAACAACTGCAAGATGAAATTATAAGACTTTTAAGTATGAACATGGATACCTTTCTGTGTATCTGAAAGATTCTGTGAGCACTTTTCTGTTTGTATGCCTAAATGCAAAAACTGAAGCTGGATCTGGAATGCTTGTGAAAAAATAAGACTTTTGAGTATAAACTCGATATATTTCCAAACTAGACTCAGAATGCCCTTCTTGGTACAATTCCCAAAATTTGCCTCTGATCTGTACAGTCCGTACGGCCTCGAGATGCGTGCAAACTTAGAACCACCTTGATCTATGTGTAAAACCACCTCAGTCTGCATGCAAATTCACTTTGGTCAATGTGCAGAACCACCTCGATCTATGTGCATGTCTCTTCCTGCATCAAAACTCCCACACCCTCGGGATTCATGCCCATGTCTCATTTAAATAATGAAAAAAAACAATGGCTTAGGGAGGCACGAGCTATGGGCCACGCGCCCTCTGAAATCCCCCAAATCTTGGCAACTTTTAATATTACTTTGCCACTTCTTGCCACGTCCCATGGAGGTGGCGCGTTGGTAGCTATGGTGGTTAGGGAGGGCGGAAGTCCTGGGGTCAAACCCGCGGGCTTCTCCTCCCATGCATATGATTGATTTGCCACGATTTGTTTTTATCATATGGCATTTGGTTTTAACATATGATATTTGGGCACATTATATGGTTGGCGCGATTTGGTTTTAATACATGGTATATATTATATGGTGTGATTTGATATGGTATGGTATTTGGTTTTAACATATGATGTTTGGGCGCATTATATGGTTGGGGCGATCTGGTTTTAATACATGGTATATATTATATGGTGTGATTTGATATGTTTGGTTTTTGGGTTATAACATATGGTTTTGATATAAAATTTAAATACCAAGGGGGGGCCTTGGTGTTGGCAAGGTCAAGGGCTAAGCCCTTGACCACCCCCTTTTTTTTCCAAACCATTTCTAACCATTTTTTACCATCTTTGACGAAACTTCCACTGCTGATATCTTTGTCATATGGAGGTTGTTTTTCCTAAAATGAATGTCACCGGAAAGATACTGACGAGCTCTTAAACTTTGTAAGATTTTATTTTCATTTTGAATACTTTAACTCTATCTAATTTTAAGATGATACACCTGGATCATTTTTAGTCGTACTAATGGTATTATGAAAGAAACCTTGGATATGGTTGATGAGAATATAGACACTTTCATACAGATTGGGAGACACAGATGGGATTTTGGTCATCTTATTTTTTATAGAGACCCCATTTATAACATTGATGGTAGCTCTTAGGAAAAGGGGGTAGAGTTTTCATCTTTAGAGGACTTGTCTCCATGTATGTATGATTCAAATATTTGGAAAACTGATGATGACATGGTTACATATTTGTTTCATCCATTCAAGGATGACCTATCACAGTGTCTTCAGGGTGATTTTCAATCATCCCTTGGGAGTTGTGATGCATATCCTTTTGAGGATCCAGACTTGTTATTTGAGAACTCCTAGACAACTTCATCCTCAATTTTAAATGAACATCAGGACGTGGAGATTCCAAAGAAATTAAATTATCTCTCTACAAAGAGGAAGTATTTTCATCTTGAGGATTTTTACAAGGTCTCCCAGGTGAAGAGGCAATGATTTTATCCCTATGTATATGCAGATATCCCTTACCTCTTATCTTCTTCTCTAGGAAGCCATGTGGTTTTATTCTGATCTCTCATCTCATCTCAATCTTTGATAAGCAATGAATATTTGTGCACATATGAAGATGAACCATAATCTATGTATGGTATTCCTCTTCAGTGATGGCTTGATCTAGCTTGGGGTTATCACTTCAGGAAGGATTTTCTGGATGATTAGGCTTGCGGTTTCTCTTTCCAGGAGGATCTCCTCCCTCCCACTCACATCCATCAATTTATTTTCATGATTGATTTTATGTCTATTTATGTTCATGATTATTATGTGCTCGAATTATCTTTGTGGTACCACATGATTAAGCACAGGGGGAGTTACCTTGATGCAGTAATGGACATATGGTTGCACTGGTTGTATGAATTCATTTGACATTGCCTATCACCTGGTCTTCAGGGCCCCATGCCCCCAGGTAAATAGGTAGGCCATCCTAATTTCTTTCATTTTCATATTGATTTCTCATGGTAGTTTAGTTGCATTTCATCTTTGAATTTCATTTTTCTCTACTTGCATTATTGATTTACATGTTTCTTTTCATCATATATATGAAAAACGATAAACAATTTCTTTTCTAGATTAGTTGCTTTTTTGAATTTTTGGATTTCTTTGTATGGAAAAAGGATGCGTGAGCCATCCTACTCTCAATGTTTTCTTGTTTCAGTGTGTGTAGGCATAGGACTATCAAGAAATGTTCTCGTTCTCATTCACTCTACGACGAGTGCATGTCCCCAAGCAAGAACCAGATGTTATCCCCAATTCCTAGGGATAACCAAGGAGATGATTTCTCGAGGCCCACAGGTTGTAGACATGGAGTACCGAGAGATGGCTTAACCAACATTG
Organism: Picea sitchensis; assembly: GCA_010110895.2. Lineage (NCBI taxonomy): Eukaryota > Viridiplantae > Streptophyta > Pinopsida > Pinales > Pinaceae > Picea > Picea sitchensis. Next base: position 16,257 of record SNQJ01S0150432.1, read on the forward strand.
TCCACTTGCATGGATGGAAGCCCATTTCACCACCACACATATCAGGTTCATCACGAGGGTACCCACACACTAGCTTGATTTCAGAGGACATTGGGTCTTGCTCCATGAGGTGAAATCCAGGTATTATGGTGAGTATCATTTCAATATTTGAGGCATTTGAGTGTGCTACATTTGAAACTTCTTTTGATTATGTAATGCCTCTTTTCACCTTATGCTCTTTACCTTGTTTCACCTTGGTGGTTAACATTGTTCCTTAGTAAGTGGTCACCCTTAGAGATGGGTTTGCTACTGGGAGGCCCCCTTGACTAGTTGTTGTGCCATTCTCGACCATACTTTCCACTTTCCACACTTCATCCCCTCATGTCCTTACCTTTTGGGATTTTTGGGTGCACTGACCCAAGAAGGGATTGTCGCTCATTTCATGGGAAGAAGGGGCTCAAGGACCAGAGGGGAGATAGATGGAAAAATATAAAATCCTAATTATGAACCTTCCATGTGCTCTCTCAAAGAGGTCTTGAGAGAAATGAAATGATTCTCCTAAAAAATCAAATACCTACAAAAGAGAACACATAACATAAATGTCCCACTTAATTGAGGGATTTACACAAAGTGTGTTACAAGCTAGACTATAACCCCCATGGCACTATGTGTACTTCTCCCTTCAAGTGACACTTTTGTATTGTCCCCCAATCTAATCGATTCACCCTAGGGAGTACCCATTGTTTGGACCTAAATTAATCAATGGAAATAAACGAGCTTGAAAAAAGGATGGATTGAAAATGAAGGTGCAACACACCCTCTACAAAGTCACCCATAAATGAGACACTACAATCCATTGTATGTCATGAACCCCATGCCCAAAAAGAATTACCCCCATCTTTATCATCTTCTCCACATGTCTTAGAGAGGGGTTTCACCTGGGAAACACTCCTTGACCTAGGGGACGATTCACCCAATAGGGACCACCTTGTCAACCCTCCCATACCTAAACTTAGCAAGTTGCATAGGGTCTTTGAGAAATTGTTTAGTTTGATGAGGTCATTTTGGATGCACATTTTTTGGTGGATATTTTATTGAATTTATTTACTCATCATGATGCATTTGACTTGATATCCTTGGAGGGTGTATTCATTGAATTTGCAAGATCTTTCTTGGTGGACATATTTGGAAGAACAAGCCTAGCATGGGCTTCCTTGGGGATTGAATCCCATGGATTGGATACCATGTCCCACACACCGAACGTTGATGAGAACATTTGGAGGCTTGAGAGATGACTTAGAGGACCTCACCCATGCCGCTACTAGCGCAACATTTTTCCTCTAGAGGCCAAAATGTCACACTTTGAGGGCTTGACGTCATGCATGGGTTAGGGTTTTGTGTTGATGAGGACACATGGAACAATTTGAAGGAAGAGCACCTTGGATCATGGAGGACAGACTTAGCATGAGGACACATGGGATTTTGAGGCCTATCACATTCATCCTTGACCCCATGTTTTTCTTCTAAATGCCAAAACGTTGCCCTAGAAGGGTCATGTTTTACTTTTAGGGTTTCTTTCATGTGAAAATTATGAATTACATATTATTATTATGATAAAGTAAGGGTTGTTGTTCCCTTACTTTTTGTTTCAAACTAAGTTTTGTCAACAAACTCTTATTAGATGTTTTTGTATAAATAAAGATCATCTCTATTTCATTTTTATCATAGCTCTCCCACGTGGAGAAGGATACTTGGCTGAAATTTTCTCCCGACTTGGGAAAATTCATCCTCTCTCTCTATTGTGATATGGTTTATTTGTTGTCTTATGGAAGGAAGTGGTGCTCTATCTCTTGGAGGTTCTTTCTCTTTCCTTGGTGATGAAAATTCTTGGTAACTAGGGTTTGTCTTGGCATTTTCTTGGAATTTGTAACGAAAATATGCATTTGTTAGGTTTCATTCTTGTTCTATGTTTTTTATTGGTTAGATCCTTCGAGGAGTATAAGGGTGTACACCCTCCACCAAGTTTTTTCATTGTTGTTTGTTGGAAGGACTACTACAAAGGTTGCTAGGATGAGTAAAAGGGTTTACACCCTCCTAGACTTTACCTTGTTAGGGTTGTTATCTCAATATAGTAAAAGGGATTACACCCCTTAAGATTTAGTAGTCCTAACCTAATACAAGAAGACTCCACAACCCATTTGGAAAGGCACTAATCTTTTGCTGCATTGGAGAGATAAATACTTGCATTTAAAATACGAGATATTGAATCTTTTCAAAGTGGAATCAATCATTTGCCTTAATTTCTTGCTTGAGCCACTAGGACATTTTGATTGGTCAAGGATATCTTTTTTTTGTTACAATATTATGGTATATCCATTAGGGCTACTGTAAAATCTCTTTTTCAAGCTTAATTTCTCACTCTTTTAGCATTGGAAATAATTGGAAAGTTGCTATTGTTAATCTACTTGATGTTGGCTATTGTTGGGAAATTGTTTGGCTAATTCCTTAGGGTAAAAGTTGTTGATGTAGAAAATATTTTCTACGACCATTTGGATGCTTTGAAAAATATCTGAAAACATCTTTTTTCAGCCCTAATTCACCATCAAAGATTGTGCTAAAGTATTTGGAATTGGTCAGCATGCTTAGTGCTTCATTGCCCAATAAATACTTGATTCTTTTGATGGTTATTTCTGCAGTAAGTAATTCTTTTCATTGATGATATATATATATATATATATATATATATATATATATATAGTTGCAAATAAGGACACCAAGATTAATTTGCTTGTCCACCTAACATATACCTCATACAATTGGATTTTATTGTGTCTTGAGAAGGTACAAACAATTTATGTAGGTTCTCAAAGACTTGGAAGCCTTAAACCACTTCCAATATGTGTCATCAAAACCATATTCCACTTATATACTTGACCTATAGGGGCATCCATTCATATGTACACTTCTCATCTCATTTCTCCCCAGGGTCACCTGAGATTCCCCCCTTGAGGTGATCACTTCACCTCTAAAGTGATGAGAGTACCTATATGAGGTGAAAGTGGGTAGGTTTTCCCTTAGTTGTCTCCATCTTGTGGATTGGGTCAATCTTTTCCCAACCTACAGCTTGCGCAATAACAAACACCAAGCAATACCACTGTGTCTAGAGTAGCTCCTTCTAGATATAGAAACACCAATCCATGGAAGAACACAACTCCACATCCATCAACCTCCAAATATGACGCCAAGAGTAAATTTACTATGATCTCTAGAAAAAACAACATCTTGGACAACTACATAAAACCTTTTGACTCCAACTGGAATATCATGCTTCCAACCACTTTCACTGCAAGTCTACTACTAGCCCCACAACCTACATATTAGTATGATTGTATCTCTTAAAAACTAAGGAACATAGAACTCATTCCTGTCATATGTTGATATGCACCACTATCTAGAAACCACACTGCAATGTCCCCAAACTCTGCACTACCACTTCCTGAAAGACCATTCATTAGAGAAAATTCCCTCGCGAACTTCTTAGAAAATACAACATTATTAGTTGAAGATAATACCTCTGGCTCCTTCTTGTTATTTTCTTTGGACATTGACTAGCATAGTGGCTAGTCTTATGATATGAAAATCATTTCACTTTGCTCATGTCCTTCTTCTTATCTTTGATATTTCCCATAAGAGAAACATTCTGCTCATTTGCACCATCCTCTTCCTTCTCCTGATCTCTACTCTGAGAACACTCTTGGATCTCCTCCTGAATAAATTCATCCCATAGTCTACTCCAATCTGGGGTTTTCTCTCTCCCCACCACACACTTCATGAAAACATCCCACTCTTCGGTTAAGCCCTTTAGGGATATGCACACCAACTCCAAGTCTAGAATAATCTTCCCTACAGCTTCCAACTCATCCTTCATCTATTTAAACCAGGTGAGATAGGAGGTCACACTCTCTCCCTTGGCCATCCTAATTCTATGGATCTTGTCCCTTAGGGCCATATTCATGTTCTTGTTCTTGTTCTTGTACAAGTTTGTTTGTCAGTGCATCCCACATATCCTTGGATATCAAATTCTCATGCAGATGTGGAATCATGTGGTCTCTCATTCCATCCAATATCATCCTTTGTGCCCTTTGTTCCTTCACCTCATGGAGGTATATGAAAATGGGATCTAATGAAGGAACTGCCACTGTGGTACACACAAACACCCACAACTTGTTCTCCCTGAGAACAAATGCAATCCTTACCTTCCATTACAGGTAGTTGGAGTTCCCCTACAACCTATACTCATACCTGAGATTGGAAGTCATCCTTTTCCAATTGATAAATACCCTTTCTTTTCCTTCTTCTTACAAGAAAAAACTCCTTCAAATCACTGCTATCTACGTGACAAACTCTGTCCAATGAACCTCATATCCCAACCTATGATACCGTGTCAAAATACTATACAAACACTTAGTTAATAACACGATTTCAACCTCCAATAGTCATTCACCAATAATGGATGTTAACCCAAACATTCAATTGGAACTATGTGTAGAAATACAAAATGAATAAGATATGAAAAATATAGTAGCGGAAATAACAATGAACAACAGACAAAATATCACCACATTTGACACTATATATATGGGAAATGCCCTTGGAAAAACCCCAAAGGGAAAACTAGTTAAGGAGGGATCTTCTTATTGAGCTTGCGAGAAAATTTCTGAATTTACAGTTGCAATATTTTTCAGCAAAAGGGTACACAATACTTATCTTGTAACTTATTCCTATAGTCCACCTCGAAAAATGTGCCAATGCCCACAAAATTCACACCAAAATTCTTCCTCAAAATCTATGCCCATAGTTTTACTATTCACAACTATAGTACCTTCTTGGTAGAAAAATAGTCCTCGATATTTATTCACAACTATAGTACCTTCTTGTACGGACTGTATGAACTTACTTCAACAAAAAATAACACCTCAAAATCTATGCATAAATTAGCCTTGATTTCTATGCATAAATTGTTGTAGGACCCTCTCCAAATCCGTATTGTATGACCCCCTTTACTATTGTATGGACCTATATTAAATTTTGAGCTCTTCTCCTTGGGATGAATGCCAATCCTCTCCTTGGGATGCATGCCAATCCTCCTTGCTACTCCTCTCTTTCCTTTCAGCTCAAATTCTCTTGGTAAATGTGTCTCTTTAGATTCCCTCTAACCTCTCCTTGAAAAGTGCGCCCCACCTCTCTCAATAGCTCCTTTTATTTACTCATTAATGAGTAACTACCCTAACCCTATATCTCCAAATAGATAGATGATCAAGATTAAATATTTCCCTCTTGAGATGAACGGTTGTGACTTAATATTTTGTTAAGTTCACTTAAATCACTTAAGTGACCCAACCTTTATAAAGTCACATTTACTCATTAAATAAAAAGGACCCAACTTAAATTTATATAATCACTTTATATAGTCAAGTCACTAAAGAGAGTCTTTTTCTTGGTTACTTCTGCATGTTGGGCACCGCCAATGTAGAAGCACTTCCAAGCTACCAAAACTAACACCTATTGTCTTTTTCTTTATTATCTTTGCCTCCACTCTTGGCTCTATAAAAAACTGAAATAATTAGTCATAGGTTATGGATGTAAATTGTAATGACATTGGGAACTTATTAGTAATATTAAATACAAATGAGTTGCTTAATGTCGCAAGCAATAAACATTGAACAAACCTAAGGAAACCAAGTCATCTTTCTTTCTTCATGTTCACATATTCCATCTCTCTAATGGTATCTAACATGTTGATTCATAGTTACTTTATTCCATGCATAATGTTATGCGTTTGTTTATTAAAATTCATGCCATGGTTACAACTTTGGTATCTAATATGATTATTATTTTAGCACATTGGCAATCATATCAATCACTTAGTGCGTAATTCATGGCATCCCAACTAATACAATAGATAGTGGAAAGAAAACACATAATTAAGAATTAAGAATTGAATGTAAATCTCTCAATAATCCACCAATGTTTTATAAGTTTGGTCAAGCTCATCATAAAGATAATGCATAGTTTTAATTTGTTTCACACAAAAACATTTATGATTGTGTTTGGGATTAAAAACTCCATTAAGCTTGGTGAAATTTTATAACTTGTATGTTCTTTAGTAAGTTTTGATATGAACTTGCACAAAATGAACCTTCTCAATATCACAAAACCTAAAACCTAAAACTATGATTACAAGAGTAAGAATAGTGATTATGTTCATTCAATTTATAAAATTTTCAGATCCTCACTCCCTTCTTATTCCAAATGATAATTCCATTTCCCTGATTGTATGCATCTTTATCTATCACACTCTTTTACTTTCTTCTCATCATTTCTATCGATCAATCAAATTATGATTTTCGGTAAAAAAATTCATCCTCTTAAAATTTCGATATTCTAATCGCATCTACAATCTGAAAGGATAAACGTCGACCAAATCGATATCAAAGGTGCATTTTATTTGATTAAAGACTTATAATGGAGGAAATGGGTTTAGATGAATGGCATGATAATTTGCATGGTGGAGCCGAAGATGGGGAGATTTTGATCATGGAGAAAAATACATCCGAGTTAAGGCATATTCTAATGACTTTTCTCGAGGCTAGTAAGTCGGCATGATCCATAACGAGATGAATTGTGTGTGTGAAGTCGATGTGAGGGCGAAGATTGATTTTTTTGAATATTGACTCTTTGTCTTTCAACAAGTAATCTTCTAAGTAAATTATTTTGATTTTATTGTTATTGGATGATAATAATCATTCCTCCAACCATTCAATTATAACTATATATAACTATATATATATATATATATATATATATATAAAAGTGAAAGTTGTTAC
>SNQJ01S0150433.1:0-23240 GCA_010110895.2 Picea sitchensis
AAATTCATGCATTCTGTCATGAATTTCTCCAATACATGGATGTTCAAGCCTATTCCATACATCCACAAAGCTGTTAGATCTGATTTAGACTATAGACATATGTATTTTATTTGTAAACAATTTATGAGATCTGTGAAGTTTGGATCTATGCGATCTTGTATACATTGTATAAACATGGGTTATGAGACCTCCATATGGAGATATACATATTTTTATATCAGACCACTATGAATTGTATCACTATTCAAATTTAATATACAGTTCTGGTTACTATGCATATATTTGAATTATATGTTTTGAGTTTATAGATCTTAGTCTCATATGATCTTTTCTAAGTAGTGTTCCCCAAGACAAGAGACCGCCTTGAAGAGGAGTGCACTTCTCAATTGCTTTACCATTGGTATTTTGGTTTATTCAATTGTGTGATTGATATTTCTAGTCATTTCCCTTATGCAAGTTCATTTATTTATGTTTACATAAGATAACTAACACAACAATCGTTAAATGCATAATTGATTTTTATATCAACTACAAAAACTATCATTGACTTATATGATTGAAAGAATGTCATTAAAAATCTAGTATATCGATGATACTAAGTATTTATAATTTTCCTCATGTCTTTATTAATCTATTTTTCATCATTAACAAATACTTTGTTCATTCTGTCGTTGAACAAAAACTTTGTTTCTGTAGCTAAGATAGTGAACGCTTTTTCTTTATGCATAAATAGATAGATCTAATAGTTTCATATATTTTTCATTGCACTTCATTAGTTTATGATCCCTAGGTTGATGATTTAATTTATTAGAGTTCAATTGATTGAACTGATTGGAATTTTTGGCACATTGTCGGGGAAGTGCAAAAAGACATCTAGTTTTTATTTATTTTAAATGCACATAGGAATGAATGCATGGGAAGAGAGAGGAGAAGATGAGAGGTAATAAACTCCAAATTTTATATAAGTAGAGCTATAGTGAGTCTCTCTTCAACCATTTAAAATCATGTTAAGTAGAATGCATGAATAGACATAGAGATAATAACGGTAGATTTACTAGCAGGAGGAGTACACCAACCACCAATTCACCCACTCCATCACGTGGTATTGTAAGAGTCACACCATCATCTAAACAATCTGTAGGTAGAAATACAATAGGACGATCAAGAAGGATTGTGACTACACAAAAAAAGGTAAATAAAAATTTGGTGAAGGAAATTCTAAATCAGTAAAAGTTCCATCAACTTCACAAAAAACTATCATACTTCTAGCCAAAACTCAAGAGGAAGAATTACTCAATGGTTAGCTTGAAAGTGTGTTTCTAGAAATCCCTATAGAAGAACTAGAATTCTTTGCTACATTAGAGAATTCAATACATATTAGAGAAGACAACATCTCTGGAATATTTGGTGACCGAGAAGAAGAAAGAGGACCTGGAGGTGGAGAGGAGGAATGCCAAGAACAACTAGAAAGAGAGGAAAGACAAGAGGGAATAGGAACATCAACTATTGAGGATGAATTTGGATTTTCGATTTTGGATCCAACAACTATAGTCCAAATGAAGAACATACCACCTTCAACACTACCCAACTTTCATGGTATGATAACCGAAGACCCATAAATTTTTCTTGTCAAATTTGATGTGTTATGTCGTAGCTATGATTATTCTTCTGACATTGAAAAATGAAGTTGTTTCTAGCCACCCATAAGGATGTTTCATTACATTGGTTTACAGGATTGGGAACAAATGCTATCAAAACATGGGATGAGATGAGAACAAATTTCCTTGAAAAATATCATGATTATTGTACAAATTGAAGAATGAGAGAGGAATTTTTTAAAATGACACAGAATGAGGAGGAAAGCCTTAAAGACTACTTAGAAATATTTCACTATACTGTTAAAAGATCAAGGCAAAATCACTTAAATTTGGATACTCTTAAATTCATTTTTCTTAGGGGAATTCGAGATGAATGGATTGATGTATTAAATTTAATGGGTAAAGGATATATTTCTCACCTAACCTATCCAAAATTCCAAATATGGTAAGGGACCTATGGATTGTTGGAATATTCACCAATATTGAGAGGGGGGGTGAATCAATATTGAACACTTTTTACCACTTTTAATCAGAAAATGTAATCAACACTTTATCAATCAGTTATCACGTATGATTGTATTCAATATATCATGAACAATGAACAATGAATAACATACAACGACATATGCACAATACACCCGAATTTTATGTGGAAACCCAAATGGGAGAAAACCACAAAATTCTCTTTTATATATCAAAAGATTACATTCATAGGAAACACCAACTTCCAAAATTCTCCAGCACCAACTAAAAGGAGGCTCCAACCTGAAGGAAGCTATAACTCCCTATATTCTCCAGCTCCAACTGGAAGGAGGCTACGACCCCCTGATTTACAGGCTCCAACCTGAAGGAATATCCAACTCCTTGTATTCTTTGGCTCCTACTGAAAGGAGGCTCCAACTACCTGATTTATAGGAACCAACCTGAAGAAAGCTCCAACTCCCTTTCCTTTCCCCTTCCTTCCTCTCATAAATATAATTGTAGACTCAACCTATGACTGCTACTGTCACTATCCCTGTCACTATTACCGATACATCATCATCAACATGTTATTGTCACTGTCACTAATACTAATACATCATCATCAACAACCACATAAACTAAAGATAAGATCTCCAAGCATGTCCTCCAAATCATGTGTACTAAATCACCATGATATGAATCAAATCATGTGCCAAAAACATGTCTCAAGCATGTGCCAAAACATCCATAACATACCTCAAACCAAGTGCCAACATATGTACCAACACTTCCAAAATATGTGTAATACCCCCAGGCCAAAGCAACTGTAAATGTACATATGTATATAAGTTGGTGAACTGTTTGTATCAAGTCTTGGAATTAGTTTTGTAAGAACCTTTCATAATATAGTGCGCATATGTAATGCACACTAAAATAATAAGTGTGCACATCTTAAGATACTGCGTGCAACAACAACTTAAGTGCGATGTGAGGTCAGAGAGACTTTGTGTATATGCTCATGTTTTGGAGGATGGTGAGTCTAGATACACAAATGATAGTATGTTTGTATTATAAATGTAAATCACACACATATTAATGAAAAACATACATCAAACAAACCAACCATGTAAATGAGTATGGGTGGATAAACTCCACTAGATAGGAAATGGGGCTAAAATTTAAGGATAAGGGGCTAAGCCAGGGAGCTTAAGCATAAAATGAATATTATATTAATATTCCTTAAAATATAAAAGTATGGATAATTATTTTATCCCTACTTTAGGATGATTAGAGACAAGTGGAGGCCAAAATATTGAAGTTCTCAACATGAAAAGTGTCAAGTTAGGGGAACATGCATACATATAGTTTGTGATTAGTTCATTTTCCTATCATTCCATCATCATTCCTTCACTCACTCAAATGTCATATGTACCCAATAATGTTATTACGGTCATTGTACCTGTACAAAAAACTCGTACCCATACATGTACCCATACTTATACTTGTACCTAGTTAGCTTATGAGCTACAGGGTAGAAGCATGCTATTAGGCCCGTGGGATATTGAAGAGTCGGGTTGTCGGGGACCATGAGCAATTCTCTGATAAAGAGAATTGTTGGGAATTGATTTCTGAAGGTTACTTAATTTGCAACTATTGGTCTTTGAGACTTTCTATCCAACCTATTTTTGAAGCACTGGAAGGGAAGTGGAGACATCTGAGGGATTGTTGAGGGAGAAGGGGCACACTTCACGGGGTGGGACATGCATGTGGTTAATGAGGAAATGTAGGTACATTGGATTCGAGTTATTATCACGTGACAGAGTTTTTCCTATTGTCAGAGATACATCATCCTAGTTAGGAGTCCATTTACAAGGGTGGATTTTAGTCCGACTTAGGGGTGTTTTCCGAGAGTTTTAGTAGCTAGTGTGTGGTCTAAAGTGGGAGAGAAAGTAAAGAAAGATGCATCACAGGTTAGTGATATTTTTACCAAGATAAGAATTTCAATTGTGTCTTAAATTATGTGTTGCACTTGATTATTTATGCGTTTAATTTTATGGATTTTTACTGTGTGTGTTGGATATGTATTTTTATTATTATTACGTATGAATGCATTGTATTTGCATAATATTTATATGTTTTAATTTGGTTTCAAAGTTTGAATTTTTGGTTGGCATATCAGTTGGTTTGTTGGGGATGCTACAATGTGTTATCAAATCCTAGTTTTCAACATTGATCCTGGATAGGCCAAAGCAAGTTGAATATTGAAGTGAAATTTCCACAGAGAATTTATTCGAAGTGGCCAAATTTCTACAGATTACAGTGCGTCCATGGTAAAAATGAGAAGCAATTGCATGGAAGTGTGAGAAAAACTTCAATTTTGTTGTTAAATTCATGGGAATTTGAGAAATTTTCAAGTGGTGAGATATTTTTAATTTAATATTTGTTCTATGGAATTAGGACACGAGAAATTGAAGATAGAGTTATAAGAGTTACAGGGGAAGCCATGATAGATTGAGCTAGATTAGTTTATTAAAATTATCAATTAGTGAATTGAGTTTGGAAAAATGATCCCAAGAATGTCAACCGGCAGTGATTTGTTGTTGTAGAGGTTGAATTTATGTTATCAGAGTGGAATTGAACAGATTTCATGGTTTCATAATATCCATGGTAGAAAGTGGGTGAAAATTTGGCAAAAGCCCCATTTTCTACAACATAATTCACGAGAAATTGATGCCTGAGAGTGGATGTGTAGGTGTGCGCGCTAAAATCTGGTGCTGCGCGATGCAAAGAACATGATGTATGGAAACAAAGGTGTGCATGTGTGCACACTAAATTTAGAATTGTGGGGTGCAAAATTTGGTGATGCATAGAAAAATGAGGGTGCGTGAGTGTGCGCACTAAATTTAGCATTACGCAATGGGATACATGGAAAAATAAGGTGTCTTTTACTAAAATTTGGTGTTGTCTTGCAGTTACAGTTGGAACTGCACAATAAAATTTGTGGTCCTTCATGATTGCAAGGATGCACAATAAAATTTGGTGTTGTGGTCGCAGATGGTGATCACCGAGGGAAAAAGAATGAGTGCACATTTGTGCACACTAAAATTTGGTGTTGTGCGACGCAAGCGGGTGAAGCGCTGAAAAATTATGGTGTGCGGTATGCGTAATAAGTTTGAGCACTTTGGGTGGTGGGGCAGAGTGGGGGGCACAACGCTAATGGCCAATAAATGCGTGGTGTGCACACTCATAATATTAGTGCGTGTGGTGTGCACGAGTAACACAACATAGAAAGGAAATTTGTTGATGTGCCGCCCATGTAGGTATGCAATGCATGCAATACTAAATATTCGGTGCATGTTGCTTAATTAATAGTGCTTAGCAGGGCACACTAAACATGTCATGAATTAGGTAGGTAGATTTCAATAGGCCCTGAAATATCATTGTCACGAAAAAAATTGCACTATAATAGGTATTAGTGCATGAACCAAAATTGTTCACGGTAGATATTGTTGCGCGACACAAAACTAGTGCACACCATAGATTGGCGCAACAGAGAAGTGGTCTACAACGGTTATAGGTGTCTTGAAGACATTACCTTATTGCGTTGTTGTGCATGCTAAATATGGGTGTACATTTTAAAATTGGTGCACATGAATTCATTTGGATGGTAGCACAACACCATAAAACTAATTATTTAAAGCTGACATTTGCCTATTTGAAGGTCGCTCTTTTGCAATGCTGAGGCCCTAAACAATGTTTTAGTTACTCCAAAAACCATGAGAATAAGTGTATGTGAAATAGACACACTCTATTTTTTTCAGCTCAAATGAAAGATCACGGAGGAGACACTGTGGTGTAAAAATTAGTCAACGAATATTTTTATGAGGAAGTTACATGACAAACAGTGGAGGATAAATTTTAAGACCCAATTAACTTCCAAAGGCCATAAATTCATGCTCTGGAATCAGATTGAGCATGAAGTATATGAAATGTAAATCATAGAGAACCATCGTAGGTTGAATTAAAATTATAGGCATGTTAAAAGTTTAAGAGCGACCGAAGGAATTCCCTATAACATTTCGAGCCAAAAAAAACACTAATTGACCTAGAACTTGAGTGGAGTTGTAATAGCATCCCGAGAACCAGAAATAGGTGAAACTTGGATAGATTGATCAAAATATGTATATATATGAATAAAACCAATTGAGATTATACTAAAAATCCAATGGAGCAGATGCAAACATTCATAATTACAACACAAATTTGCACCAAGTTGGAAGTGTGAACATAAGAATTAATGAACAATTTTCAAATAACCATAACTTTCTTCTCAAGACTCAAAATTGAGCATGAAAGCATGCGTTGAAAAGGTCTTGGACAATATAATATAAATATTCACCAATACAGTCTTAGGTTCATTTTTTAGGAAATCAGAAGAAAGAATCTTGATGCATTATTGAACCAGAATTGTACATAATATCATGAATTTGTTAAATTATTTATCCTAACATATTTTTGTTGGTTGCACATTTTGCAAGTTAACAAAAAATAGATCATAACAAGATTGACACAGAGTTTAGAATCATGGAATATACACAAGGGCTTAACACCATGAATATGAGATCATAGGGATGTATGTAAATATAGGAAATGAAGGTACCAAAATTCAAATGGACATGGAGAGGCTGCAGGAATAAAAGCATGGTGGTAGAGACAATACATTTTCAAAGGATGTCCAAGTTATAAAGAATGATGATAATGAGGCTTATATGAAATCCAAGAGTAACATGAAGACATAAATTTAATGAAGATCTTGGGCCAGAAAAGGAGATGGATAAGGAGAATGACTCTGAAGTAAATGGGGAAGTTGCAGGTCTCATGATGAGAGGAGAAGAACAAGAAGTGTTGGCCGAGATATCACCGCTCCCTAAGACATTCCATTAGGAGAGCTCACAGTAGTTCAATTCCAACCCCTATGAAACATAAAGGAGAAGAGGTATGGGGTGGATGAGCTACGAGGGGAGAAATAATTAAAAGTCAAGCCTCCCTACGTTTGAGGTAGGAACAAGAAGGATGATGAGATACAAGACATGGTTGTTAGGAATGAGGATGTATTTTCAGATAGTGCATAATTACTCTTCACATGAAGAAGGAAGAATTTCCATCTATCAACTCAAGGAAGACATGTGTGTAGGACCAATTCATGTAGGTGCTCACATTGATGAGAAAATTGTTACTTAAAGGTAATTCAAGAGGTATTTTCAAAGAAATACTTACGACCCCAGAGATACTATGACAAGAAAATGAAGGAGTTCTTTGAACTCAAACTTGGTATGACCATAGATGAATATGATAGAGGTTTTAGAGTTCTTTGAAGTATGTTTCACTCATTAAGGTTAGACAATTAAAAGATTCATAGGTATTTAGGTGGGCTTGCCATCATTTGCTCCCGGTGAAAGGTACAATACTTGGTGATCCACAAAACATTGGAGGAGACCATAAGGCAAAATAAATGCATTTATGATCAACATAAAGGAGAGACCAACTTTTAAAAGATTGGGAAGAAAACAATATGTAAAAAAAGGAATGGAACAGAGGAAGATGGTGACTAAGTCACCATTCTTTAAAAATCATCCTTAGGAATGACTTCTAGAGAACCCAAAATGACTGAGATAGTGGGGAAAATACCAAGACAACCACCTATTCAATGTTGGGGTTGTGGGGAGATCATATGTATAGAGATTGTCCTCAGAGAAGTGAAAAAGTGAGAATTTTTTCACAATGTACGACAAGATGATTCAATGGAGGACATGGGAAGAAATGTACCTAGGATATATAAAATACAGCAACAAGCAAATTGAGTTTAGGTCCAATATGATGGAAGTGGAAGGTAATATCAACAACTAAACCATTGATATTTTAATTGAATCATGAACTAGTCACTTAGTTATCTAGATCTTAAGATGGTGGAAAGGTGGATTTTACAAGAAACAAGATTGGAAAATATTGGTTGGTGCAGGTGGCTAGCGAAGCTAAAAATAAAAAATTAATGAGATGGTTAAGGCATGTCCAATGGACATGAATGGATAAAGCACCGGGGAGATTTGAACATCCTTACCTTTAGAGATTAAATTATGACTTCCCTAATTGGTATGGATTGGTTGGAACAACACTGTGCTATCCTAGGTATTTATAATAAGACATTTAATTTCTTAGATGAGGAAGACAGGACAATACATGGAATTCCGAGGGTATGCTTGTGGGAGAAATTTCAGCATTCTGAGTTGAAGAAAATTCTGAGAAAAGGAGGTGTCAAATATTTTGCAACACATATCGAGAAAGAAACCTAAAGATAAAAGGTTCAAATATTGAAGAGATATCACAGTCCTAAAAAAGAGTTTAGAATATGTGTTTAAAGAAATATTGGGATTACCCCTAAAATATACATTGATTTCTCCATCAATCATATGCACGGAGCAACCCAGTCCAGACCCCTTACAGGAATACAGGTACACGAGTGGAAGAATTACAAATGGGCTTGAAGGCTTGTGAGGCGGTATATATATGCCCAGTGTCACCTTGGGGTACTTTATATTATTTGTGTAAAAGGATGAAGCGTTGAGACAAAGTGACTTCAAAGTTGAACAAGGTAATTGAATACCATGTATCTTCAAAAGGATAGATGATCCTATTTTATCATTTGAGAGATGAAAAAATGTTATTCTCCAAAGATTGATCTCATGTGAGACTATCATCAAGTAAATATAAAAGAATAAGACATCAACAAGACTTCTTTTCAAACAAGGTATGGCCATTATGAATTCAAATTAGTTGCCATTTGGGTTATCAAATGCCTTAGAATTAAAAGTATTCATGTGTTTAATGAATGGTATTTTTAGGAGGAGAATACTTAGATAAGTTTTTCATTGTCTTTTTGGATGAAATTATTATATATTCTAAGTTGGAGGAAGAGCATAGACAACAATTGAGGATGGTATTAAAATTATTAAGGAGGCATCTGGTGTATGCCAAATTGAGAGAAAGTTCTCAAATTCTTTAGAAGAAAATTCAAACTTATTTGGTCCATATCAAACTTTAGAGGAAGGAATAGTAGTGGGCCCATAAAAGATAAGGGCCATTGAAGGATGGACAACACCAAGGGAATGTGGCCGGTCATATCATTCATGGGCCTTGTAGGATACTATAGGATATTCAGGACTCTCAAGATTGCACACCCAATCCTTCCTTGCAAAAGAAGGGTGTGTAATTTTAGTGGTCATTAGTTGAAAAGAGTTTCTGCCAAGAAGCATTTAACCAATGTTCCAATTTTGAGGATTGTAGATCCAAATGAAAACTTCATTGTATGCACCACGTGTATGTAAATACAAGGGCTTGGTGGAGTCTTTAGTCAGAATGGGTATGTGGTATACTATGAATCAAGAGTTGAGAGGAGCATGAAAGAGACTTCATGCTACTCACTTGATTTGGAGTTAGTATACATAGTGCATTCCTTGAATATGTTGATGCACTATCTCATGGGGAAAATATGTGAGTTGAGGAAAAACCATAGTAGTGCAGGAATATTTATTTGGACAACCAACTCTAAATTCAGGCAAAGAAAGTTGGCTAAAAATTTCTTAATGAATAAGAGCTTTGATATAAAGCATATAAAGGGAAAGATAACAAGGTGGCTGATGCACTTATCAGAAGGCTCAATGAGTTGCATACTTTACTAAAACCATTAGAATGTGCCAATCAGATTTGAAAGACAAAATATTAGAGGTACACCAAAATCAGATTTGCAATACATGGACATAATAACAAAATTACAACAATGTATTTGCAACAAAATTGAAGATTATAAGCTAGAAAATGATGAAATTCTCATGTATAGTGGCATAATTTATGTACCAAATTCGAGAGTTAGAAAATATGATATTGAGAGAATGAATAATGTACCTTATGTTGGACACCTGGGATATCAAAACTGTGCAACTGTCAAAGAGCCAATATTATTGGTCAAACATGAAGAAAGAAGTTGATTTTATTGCCAAATGTTTGGAGTGTCAAAGGTCACTTGGTACGACATACATCCAGTTGGTTTTCTACAACTATTTCCCATTTTTGAATGGAAATGGAAATTTGTTAACCTAATATCACCAAACTTCTCGGAACAAACAAGCAACATGATTTATCATGCATTAGTGGTGGACAAGCTTACTAAAGATGCCCATTTTATTCCAGGTAAAGCTCACTCACAAGGCATCCAACATTGTGATGCAGGAACCCCCCTTCCCTGGGGCTATGTGACCTCTCTATCTAGGATCAATTTACACAGGAGATGGATTAGCTCTTCGGGTCCATGCTGGAACCTCCACAAAATGAATCCACAGGTCGCCACGGCTCCACTCACCTCACACTAGAGCCAGATTGCAATTTTTCCTCCATGTGATCATGTTGTGACCACATGCATAGCCAAAAGGTGCTTTTCATGATCTTGGACTTGAGATTTGCACCCATGGCGAGCCTGCGGTGGTTATACAAGTTTACGGGTCCAGAAATCAAAATCTCGTGGGTACTAGCTCCTCTCCTCTAGCCTCTTCGATTATGATGTTGGAATATGACTAAGGGCCCAACTATCGAGTGCTTCATGACTTCTCCCTTCACGTCTCCCGAAGATAGCTCACATCCTTTCTTACGAATTCCGATGTGGGAACTTCCTCTTGTGTTGGATCGACGATCCACACTCTCTCAGAACCAATAGTTCATGCTCGGTCCTTTGCTTCCGCAGGTTGGCGGCTCCACTCCTCGCGATTTTATGAAGTCGATCCATGAAATCTTTGGATTAGATCAACGGTTCTTAATGATCCACAACCAACGACTGAAATCTTCTTTGCAATATTTGCTAACTGCTTGACGCAATTTTCCTGATTCACGATTCTTCTTATCACATTTGCCATGTGTCCTTCCTAGCACCAACAACTAGGATCAACCCCTCTCTTCGGAGTTCACGATTTTTACACTTTGCTCTTTGTAAATATTCCAAGGTCCGAGTTCTCAAACTCTCGGATCACGCTTCCACTTTATCCCCTTGACAATGGATGGTTCCGACTGCTTCAGAACTTCGGGACTTAGCGAGTCAGCTCCTTCATGCACTTTGAAGATTAATGTCGTGCACCTTACTCCATATCGCGAATGTTGGTCCGCAGCTCAAATCGATGGATCGGTTGTTCCCTCTCTATGTGGCTTGTTCCTCGTCACGGACTCTGATCCAATGGTCCATATTATTCACAATGTTCGATCCAACGACCACTTTGCTTCGCTCCTCCTCACGAGGCTTGTACTTTCTCCCAAATTACGGTCAATTTAGCGGAGTGTTTAAAGGTTTTGGCCTTTGAACCTTCTACCACGATCTCAAATACTTTGAGTTTAAATCGGTCTTTTCTCTTTGAGCTTTGGGACTTTGGGATAGTGCGACCGCTGCCTCTTTGCACTATCTCTTTACAAGATTTTGAGCTGGCTCGAGATCCCCAAAGAGAGATTCTACCTTCCGTGTGTTTTCAAGGCTTTACGTTTGCCTCTGGCATTTCAATGCTCGATATCCTGATCTTTCAGACTTGAAACAAGTTTGCCTCTACACACTCCTTACGCTTTGGTGGCCTCGATGGTTTTCTTTCAGCAATTCATCCCAGTGTTGGCCTTGTGCGTTTCCACTTACGCAGTCTTCCTCTAGAGTATTCAAATCACACATTATCCCGCCTTGAGCTTCTTCGCGGACATACGCAGGTCCTACATCCCCTTTTCTCCTGAAGGTTATATGTTACCCTCTTAGGCACCCTTTCGAAGCACTCCTTGCTGATCTTACAAGGGGTTCAAAAACTCTGTGGGTGTCTCCTCCTTGACACTTATATTCTCATAACTCAAAACAAATTTCACTTTGTGTACGCCTTGGACTTTCGTGATGCCCTCCTGACAAATCTCTACATAACCTTCAACAATTCTTCTTTCTTAAGTTCTTCCTGCACAATGCTTCTTCTCAGGTGTTAGGGTAACCTTGGGGCTCCCCTTTGAGTCTACAAACTATCCTAGTGTTTCCCTCGACAATTTCTCCTCGAACTTGATTTGAGATTTAGATACACACTCTTTGTGCTAGATACAGAACTTTAAACGTTCTGTTGTGCACTCCTTACAAAGCCTAAATAATCCCTCAAAAATTCAGCCAAAATCACAGGATAGATAATTCTATCTATCCACGTGAGTTCAACATGCATCTACAACGATTCGTGGCTACACACACACATAACGGCTATTCGATGCATTAACATACATAAATTTCATGTCTGGGAAAATTGCTTTCTTTCTATTAAGATTGGATAATATGATTACAATAATATTTCGCGAGGTTGGACTATAACCTTGGTGTATCTCTTCGAAATACCTGGAACTATTCTGCTTCCTGATGATGAAAATACTCCTCCAGCAACCTCATTTTGGGCATGCCATGCATCTACAGCGCCATGAAGGTTCCTAGGTTTCCCTCTGACTACCTCTCCTATGGAAGTAACAACTAACAACTACTCCAACTCGTTACAATCAAAACTAAGAGTGAAACTCCTATACCTCTACGCCGATGTTTAGTTTTAAAGGCGTTTCGCTCTTCTTCACCCATCCTTTGAAAAACGGATCTATAGAAAATGCCAGCTTTATATTCAATTAATTTAAAACATGATGGTGAGTTGTCCCTCACGTGAGCCTTGTGATGCTCGCATCATACATACTCCATAAGGAAAATCATGAGCTCTGCTCATGTCTCCCCACTCACTATGGTGTTGATATCTTCTAGGGTCCCATACCTTCTCTTTGAGTTGTTCATCTACTCCTTTTCCTTATTGCTTATTTTTCCCTGCTACTCCTTTAGGTTTTCTTAAATCCCAATAACACCGGTATTTGCTAGCATGCTTTGCTTCTAGCATCAATCTATTTATCTCCTCCATTTCTTTGTCCAACTGGTCCAATGAATGGATTTCCTCCTACAGTATGCTCTGTTGCATCTTCTCTCCATCAGTTGCTTCACTTGTTGGGATGGATGACTTGCATATCTACCCTTCTCCTCTATGGACTACGGTTATTCTACGGATCAACAAGATCCGTAGCAAGCGGCTGGCGTACGAACTGCTTCCTCTCCTCTGTTTTAGGTTCATATTATATAGTTATCTCTTGCTCATCTTCGGCTGGAATTTTTGACCATTCTTGAACACTCATCTCCTCCACTATAGATTCCCAATTGGCCAGTTGCCTCATGTTCATCTATAAGAACAGAAATTTTGAGCAATTCCACCGAATTCTCTTCCTCCTCCATCTCCTAGCCACATTGAAATGTGTGATCTTTCTCTTTCTAAACGTCAATCAATCGATCCTTCATATTATCTTCATCTCTGTGGCATTAACTTGCCACCCTACTGCCGATTCAATTCTATAGTCTCTTCATTGAGTTGTTGCTCAACTTCTTCCTCTAACAGTTGACTTTTGTCATCTCCCTTGTTGTCATATATTCAACTTCCTCCAGTTGCTCCCCAGACTGGTATGATCCTCCACCTATTTACAACTTATCCTTTTGGATGTGCATGCTTTTCACTATCACCCTTCTCCCCAACGCTTCCAGTTCTTCACATAGATCAAAAGGTCTATCTTTATGCTTCCTCTTACGCTCTGAGGACCCAATGCTTTCTGATCATATCTCGTTCGGCCTCTGGATGAAAATTTTGAACGATTGAATGCTCCTCTTTTATTTGGGATAGACATGCAGTAATGCGCTCCTTCTCCTCTGATTTGACAATCTTTTACGCTTTGTTGTCTTTCCTGCATTTGACCCTTCATCACAAACGTGTTTATATTTAAAATCATTTGGCTCCATGACCTCTTTCTTGGATTCTTGTTTACTACCTCCTCATGGGTAACACTTGTATTAGCCTTTGCTAGACTATTTGGAAGGAATATTTGAAGTCCCCCAATAATTATAACACACCTCTGATCTTCTTTTCATTTCTTCTTAACCTCCTTCGATATGAACTCTTTCGGTGAGTTCATGAGACTTTTAGATAGCCTCCTCTCTTCTCCCTTTCCCACATGACAATATGGGATTTTTGTTAACCCTCCTAGAAATCTATGAGATCACATGATCTCTCTCCATTTCCCACGGCTTCAACTTCTATCACTTCCCTCCTAGCAATCTGTCACGATCCTCAATTGATCTCATCTCGCTACCCCCCCGGAAATATGAAAATTCATCTCTTCCCTCATGGCATTTTATGATACCTTTAAGCGATCTCACCTCCTCCTCATCAGCGAGTTCCTCCCAATATTTGGTTCACAAATGTGAATCACTTTCTCCTCTATGTCATTGAGGGTTTCAACTTCCCTTAGCCACCTCCTCAACTCTTGTTGCTTCCTCCTGGCCAACAACTTCTAAAAAGACCATCTATATGTCCTCTTCAAAGTCCATTCATAAGTCCAACGCACCTTTGTCTCCTGCTGCATATTCAATTTCATCTCTTCCATTCTTTCTCTTATCTCAAAGAGCTCCTTGTCAATTTATGCTTTACTTTTCTTCTTGCGGTCTTCTCTTCAACCACACTTATGGCCTTGATGTCATCTTTTTTTGTGTTCAATCCTCTTGGCTATCTACCATTTGTTGCACACCTCGCAACACTCTTTATAGAGAATCAATACTCTATCTCCTCCTTCACCTACTATCTATAGGAAAACTTGGAAACCGATGCACCATTTGATGTCATCATGTTATCTCTATTCACCTTCTCACCTTACCTACACACAATATTATGTAGACACAATTCAGCTCTTGATACTACTTGATGTAATCAGACTTTCTTCTTCTTTCTCCTTACTTTGAAATCTACAAGCCCATAAACCGATACCTCTTGATGGTATCAGGACTATCTCTTATCTCCTTTGTCCATTGTATCACCATAAAAATTCGCTCGATACCACTTGATGGTATCATACTATCTATTTTGTCTCCTTTTCCTAAAATCTACAAGTCCGAGATTGCGAAGTGCCTTTTGGATAGGAATGTGGTCACAACCAATGATCAACGTGGATGGAAACTTTCACTGATGCTAGTCTCTTGATGTGGGTGAGGTTTTGATACAAGGACCACGTAGGATTCATTTCATGGAGGTTCAGCCAGGGACCAGTAATCAACTGATTATTAGAAGGAGAACCCTATAGGCTGGGAGTCATGAGAACCCCAAAGGGGAGAAAGGGGGTCTAGATCCACATTGCTAATATTTATATGAGAGAAATTACGACTACATGGTATACCAAAGACAGTGTAGTATGCGACAAGATCCAAAATTTACATCAAATTTTTTTGGAAAAGGATTATTCAAAGGGATTTTGGGAACAAATTTGAATTTTAGCACAACTTATCATCTAGATTCAAATGGAAGCGGACAAAGAGAAGCGAAGATCAAGTGATTGAGGATATGTTGAGGATGTATGTGATGGATAAACCATCAAATTGGGAAGACTTCTACACTTGGTAGACTTTGCCTTATAACAAATGGGTACCAAGTATCTCTAAAGATGATCCCATTTGAGACACTTTATGGAATAAAGAGTGCAACACTGGTAAGTTGGGACAACCCAATAGATAGAGAAGTGGTTGGGCGAGAATTATTGAGGGAAATGGAAGAAAATGATGAAAATAAAACAAAATTTAAAGGTTGCCCAAGATGAGGAGAAAAACTATGTTCATAAGGGAAAAAATCAAAGGGGTTAAAGTGGGTGGTAGTGTATTCTTGAAAGTAAAGGCCAACAAAAATTCCTTGAAGTTGAGAAATTGTTCAAAGTTGGCCGACTCATTAATGTGGGCGTTTGAAACCCTAGAGAGGAGTTGGACCCTATAACATACATGCTTTCTCACGTATCAATGTATATTCCTGCATGATATTCCATGTATCATTGCTAAAAGTATATACTTGATGTTAATCACGTAATTGACTAGAATGTCATTCAGGTGGAGCAAAGAGAGCCTGCTGAGTGCATTCAACATGTTTGCATATTAGACTAGAAGATTAAAAATTTCATATGTCGAGCCATAGAGATAGTAAAGGTCTAATGGACACGGTACTATCCGAAGGATGCAACTTGGGAACCGCGAGGATGCTATGCGTGCATAATACCCACATATTTTGGAATATTTTATTTGGTTGTATGTGCAGCGAGAATGATTCTGCATAAATAATGGGGAGGGAATGTAATACCCTAGGCGAGACAAATATAAATATACATGTAGCACCTAATGTAATTGATGTATTTGTATCAAGTCTTAGAATTAGTTTTGTAATCACCTTCCATAATATAGAGCGCTTTATATGTACTACACACTAAAAGAAGAAATGGTGCACATCCTATGATACAACATAACAACTTAAGTGCATGATCTTGAGGCCAAAGAGCCTTTGTGTGTATATGTTCATGTTTTGGAGGTTGG
The DNA here is from genome assembly GCA_010110895.2 of Picea sitchensis. Classification (NCBI taxonomy): domain Eukaryota; kingdom Viridiplantae; phylum Streptophyta; class Pinopsida; order Pinales; family Pinaceae; genus Picea; species Picea sitchensis. Next base: position 16,576 of record SNQJ01S0150433.1, read on the forward strand.
TGAGCCTAGATTAAAAAATGACAGTATGTTTGTATTATAAATGTAAATCACATGCAAATGTTAATGAAAAACACATCATTTTGGCATACCAACCATGTAAAAGGTATGGGATAATCCACTAGATAGGGAAGGGGATAACAATTACGGATAATGGGATAAGATAGGGATCTTAAGCCAAAGAATATTATATTAATATTCCTTAAAAGGTATAAAGTGGATAATTATTTTATCCTAAGTTCTAAGGATATAGGGACAAATAGGCCAAGGTAGTTCTCAACATGACAAAGAGTGTCAATTTGGGAACATGCATGTGTACATATATTTTGGACTTAGTTCATTTCCTATTATTCCACCATCATTCACTCACTCATTCACTTGTCCCTACGTACCTTCCTATTACAGTCACTATACCTATACTTGTACAGCTTAGGAGTTGGGTATGAAAAAAGTGGGTTGTCGGACACATGAGCAATTCTCATGGTGAAGAGAATTATTTGGGAGATGTTCGAAGGTTCAGCTGCAACTATGGACTCGCTGAGACTTCGTAGTCCGACGTGCGAAGCCCCAAAAGCAAGTGGAAGTCGAGGGAATATTGAGGAGAAGGGGCACACTTCACGGGGTGGGACATACATGTGGGAATGTGTTAGAACCAAACATCAAGATAGCATGGAAAAACCTCGAGAGGAGGAAAAGTACTCAGCGCCTTGAAAAGGGCTAGGATATTAGAAGCCTCTTAGAGGGGAAACCTCCTTTTACCCCTTAAATGTTCAAGTACAAGATGATTCCAAGTGAAACCTTCTCCTTGAGTATATATAGGAGACTAGGAGGGTTTAATGGCCTAAAAGCAGGCATAAATAAAATAACATTACTAATCTAAATTACAACTAATGGCCTAAGCAGACATAAAATAAAATAACATTACTAATCTAATATGCCCCAATTAAATTGAGAGCAGCGTATTAGGGCTTAACATGCCCCTCCCTTGAGACAAGTGTTGTCCCTTGGCAGCAGGAAATGCCTCTGGATCTTACGTATAGGAAACAAGCTTCCCAAATTTGGAATCTTCAGTCATTAGTTTCCTCCATTTAATGGGAGATACTCTGAAGTGGATCTATTCCCTCAGGTTGGAGGAATTCTTTGACCAATACGATTGATGGCTTAGGGCTCCAAGATAGTTTTTCCTTTATAATTCAAGTTACGGCAATATAGTTTGAACTGGGAAGGAAAAATCGTATTGGAGCCTGTAACCTTCTTAAGCATGAAACATGGAAAGGCGGTTGTACTCACTTAAGTCTTTGAGGCAGCTCCAATTTGTATGCCATGAGTACCAATCTTTGCAGCACCTTATAAGGACCATGACACTTTGGTGATAATTTATTATCCTTCTTGGCACTTGAGAGACATTTGTTTGTATGGTTGAGTCTTAAAAATGCAATCCCTACTTCAAAACTTCTTTCACTAAATTGTTGATCTGCTTGTTGTTTCATCTCGATTTTGCACCATGGTCAAGTTGTCCTTTAAGATTTGGAGAATTTACATTTTGTTGATTCTACGTATGTGATCTTCAACTGCTTGAATTTTAGATTTTTTCTTTTAGAGAGAGAAGTGATGGAAGGAGGGTGGTATCTACAAAGTGCCATGGTGTGTCATTTTTGTTGGAGTGTGAAAGGAAGTGTTATACCACCATTACTTGGGGGTGGCAGAGCCATTGTGTTTGTTTATGAGAGACAAACAGCGAGGTAGCCTTCCAAACAATTGTTCACTATCTGGGTTTGTCCATCGGATTGAGGATGATAGGATGGTATGAGCCAATTAGTACCCAAACAAGAAAATGATGCAGTCCAAAAATGTCAGGTGAATATGGGATATCTATCACCTACAATAATCTTTAGGCTGCCATGTAGCTTTTGAGCTGTCTCTCCATGGTCACGGTGGAAGCTGTACTAGATTTAAAGGGATGAGAATTGCACAAAAGTGTGCATGCCAGTGGATCTATCAGCAATCACCATGATAGGCACTCTTTCCCTTGAGGACTTTGGTAACCTGATTGAGAATCCCATGGAAAAAGCCTCCCTCCCAGCTGGCCCGACTTGGGATGGATAATGGTTGTAAAAGACACAGGGTCTTAATTATTTTTCCTTATTTTTGTTGGAAAACCACACATTACCCTGAAACCTTTGAACATTAGTTTTAAAGGCCATCCAAAAAATCCTTCTTGACTCTATAGGCGGGTTTCGAAATCACGTTTGCCCTCCCTCACGAGAGGTTATTGCAATTCCAATAGTACCTTTTGTTTGGGTTGGGGTTTCTTACATAAATGCTCGCGATCTTTGGCCCACCATAGTGAATCATTTTTTCCATGTAAATGTGTTTGATGCATTGGAATCCTGCTGTAAATTTTGAATGAGAGTCCACTTTTTTCGTCATTTTTCCATTCATCCCTTGTATTATCCAATCGGGTTGGATGATGAGATAGCACAAAGAAAGGCCTCAACATCTTCATCCTTTCTTGAGGTGCATCTTTAACCTGCTTCCCCTTTATAGATTATTTCAAAATCATAGCCCAATATCTTGAAAGTTTACCCATTTTTGTTGTTCTTACGAATATAGTCTTTGTTCCAAAGTGGTACAGACTATGTAGTCTGGTTTGACCTTGATTGCCTACGGGTTAGGTAAGGACACCATTTTTAATGCATGTGACTCTTTGCCATCATTTCCTTCTCATATTGGGTTTGTGTAAGTCCCCTTCCCTTGAGTGAATTGGAAGCACCAAAATCCGAGGCCCTTCAACCTTGCATTAGGGCCGACACCAATTCCATTTCGAGGCATCACATTCCACAATAAAGGTTTTGTGAAGTGCAGGTGGTCCAAGACTGGAGCTTTGCACATCCCCTCTTAAGTTGTTCAAAAGCTTTAGTTGCCCCTCTACAGAGTCCATGAAAATGCATCCTTCTTAGTTAATGTAGTTAAAGGTGTTGCTATTCTTCCATAGTTAGAACAAACTTGTTGGTAACCCTCAAACCAAAAATCCTCTAAGATTTTTAATGTTTTGGGAATAGTACAGTCCATCATGGCCTTGGCTCTTGTTGCAGGGTCTACCTTGACACCTTCATGAGATACAATACAACCCCTGATACTCTACCTATTTTACTCCAAAGAAACATTTTGGATGGTTTAGCATATGGTTGTTGCTCCTTTGGTAGTTGTAGCACCTTGTCAACATGTTGCACATGATCCTCCAAGATTTGCTATAGATTAGAGTATATCTCAAAAATGCCAACACAATTTTGAAGGAAGGGCAGAAAGATAGATTCATCAACCAGGATGTGGAAGGTGCATTTGTAAGACCAAGGCATGACCAAAATTCATAATGGCTAAAAAAAACTGAGTTCAGGGAATGTTGTTTTTGGGATATCTTCTTAACTCGCCACAATCACGATGGTATCCTGAACGGAGATCAATTTTGTGAAATAGATTGCTCCATGTAGTTCAAATACCAACGGTAAAATGGTAGAATGGGAAACTTATCTTTAATAGTGATCTTGTTGAGAGCTCTATGTCACGGACTTTTATCATGCATGGGTTATCTTTCTTGAATACCATTTTGGTGCGAGTAAGAAATTTGGCTAGGTCTAATAATGCCAACCTGCTGTTTCTGCAAACCATCGCATCGAACATATCTATACGGGCATAGGGTATCACGTATGGCTGAATATTTAGAGGAACACTCCAGGGAATTGGTGAGTAGCTGATCATGATTTGGGGTGGGTGGGATACCTTTGGGAATATCTTCAAATACTTTGGAATGCTTATCAATGATCCTTTGGAGATATTGAGGGAATATATGTCTTAGATGTTTGAACATCTAGTGAGCATGGTGTGCAATGATAAGCGGTACGCTTTTTCCAATAATTTTTGTCATGTCGTTGACTTATCACCTTACGGACTACACGATACCTCACCAACTCAATTTCCTTTCATTCCAATAAAGATTTCATGAAAAGTTCTTGAAAATTAAAGCCCTTGTTCCTAATGATTATAACCAATGGATTCCTAATACAACATCGCACCACCACTGTAGGTATAGAAATCCATTTAGTTATTCATTTACATATTCCCCATAGTAGATTGATCTTATTGCATTTTCACGAGCAATTGATAGTTTCTCCATCCATTTTAAATCATTACTTGAAACTTTTGGTATTTGGATATACAAAGCAATTGGGATCTTTGGCTAATTTATGGTGAATGAAGTATAATGTATTACGGGAATCAATTGGGACTGGCCGCTTTTCTTTTTGATGTCCTTAACCGATCTTGAGGGTTTGAGGGTGATAATTCCAACCAATGCATTTACCGCGATATGGGTGAGTCAACTCTTGGATGAAATATTTCGTTTTCATCTTGAGATGGTTCTTGTTCTTGTTCTTCTTCCTCTTCTACAACTCTATGTAAGAATATTAATTTCTTCTCACCACACTTATGTCCCTTCTTGTGCCCGCTGTCCACTTAGTGAAAGCATACAAGCTATTTTTATTTTCTTTCCTCAATTGTTGAGGTGTCAACCGCAGTGGGTTGAGGTTTTTTGGGAGAAGGAGCATTGTTCTCTCTATAGATGTTAGGATAGGTCCTTCTAGTAGCCATAGTATTTTTACTCTTCCTTTCTTGCCACCTTAAATGCATTCTCTAATGGTTTGGGTTCTAGTAGAACCTCATGTTGAATGTTATCCTTTAAAAGTTCCTATGACCCGCATCTGATCAAGTGCTCATGGAATATCGGTTACCTTTATATTCATCTTCCAGGCTCTCAATGTATACCAGTGGGGCCTTGAGATTTATCAATTGGCTAAAGAAGGTATTACTCCTTGCATCCTCATAGTGTGATATCATTTCTTTAAGTGAACATTGTCCAATTGGCTTGTGAGCGTTGCGAGAATTAAACCATCGATACAAACAAAATTGATTGAGTTCTAAATATAAAGAAGCAATTACGTTACCTTTGTGTATGTGGAACATTATGGAGATCAAAAGTGCTCCATGGAAATATCCACGTAATTTGGGTCCTTGCCATCAAACTTCCTCGCCTTCAATCTTAGGAGCGTGGTTGGTCTTCAAACCAAAGTTGGAGTTTCTCCATTATTGATTCACCTTCCTTGTGTCCACATCATGAATTTCATGGGATGCATTTTCACTTCAGTTGTCTTCTAGTATGAGAATTTTTAATACTTCCATGATCCCCTTTTTAAACCATCCATATCTCCCTTTTGCCAGGCCCATCTATCTGAGTGTCCAACTTAGATTCCATTGAATACATCTTGTGCAGTGTTATGTCCCTAGCATTTCTTCACCTTCATCAAGAGTCCAGTAGGATTTTTAGGAGGCTTATTTGGTGTAGAGTTCCCCTTTTGGGTGGCATGTGGTAAACGTATCCTTTTGCGGGCACTGATTTTGAAGTGGTTACGCTGGAACAATATTTCTTCTGGTATGCCAATTTTTGGCCATATGGAATTTATGAACATTTATCTTATGTATTTCTCTGATATTTTGTCTCTGCAATACCACAGGTCTGATCAAAAGGTGGATGTGCCAATTGGGATTTACGGTAACTTCCCCACAACATGCCGATTTTGCATAACGGGGAGATCTCGCGTATGAGTGTGCCCCGCACAAAATAATTGATATAAAATTCTGAAACTAGTAGGATTTTCTGGAGGCTTATTTGGTGTAGAAGTTCCCTTTTTGGGTGGCATGTTGGCCAAGTATCACTTTTGAACCTTGATTTTGAAGTGGTTCTGCTAGACAATATTTCTTCTATTGTATCTCCCAATTTTTGGCCCTTATGGGTATGAACATTTATCTTATGTATTTCTCTGATATTTTGTCTCTGCAATGCCACAGGTCTGATCAAAATTGGATGTTCCAAGTGGAATTTACGGTAACTTCCCCACAACTTGCCGATTTTTGTCCTTTCCAGGAGATCTCACTTGTATAGTGTGCCCCGCACAAAATAATTGATATAAAATTCTGAAACTCATACCCAAAATACTACAGACTGTCCATGATCCAATGCAACCAGTCCCACACAATTTGGATACTCTGGGAAGAAGTTATGATTTTTTTACCTGGAACACCTTCTTGAGACTAGCCAATAGGACTAGTCAGATACCCTATCTTACACAAGGTGTATCTATAAATTTAGGATGACCCAGAAGTTGAAATTTTTACCACAGATAGAAAACTAATTTCTGTAAATGTCCCCCAGATTTCAGGGTCCGAAACGTTACAGAAAATGTTTTATAGCGAAAATGCTGCAAAGACTCATTTCATGATGATTCCAGAACACTATCTTGTACAGGATATATCTCCGAAAGTATAAGACCTCAGGAGCTGAATTTTGAACACAACGTACCTTGATCCGTCTTCTAAATAACCTCCAAGCCATTCCTTCTGAAACGTTGTAGAAACAAAGTTATAGCGAAAATTCCACGGTGTCTCAGATGTAGCAGCGAAACCCCAAGACCTTGAGCTCTGAAACCACATGTTAAGAACCAAACATCAAGATAGCATAGAAAAACCTCAGGAAAAGTACTCAACGCCTTGAAAAAGAGATAATTTCAGATAATAAGCCTCTTCGAGGGGGCAACCTCCTTTTACCCCACTTAAAT
>SNQJ01S0150434.1:8775-23240 GCA_010110895.2 Picea sitchensis
ATGCTTCCTGAGATTTCTTCAATTTCTGCAATTCTTCAATTATTGTAGTACTTTGATCCTGTAGATAATATTACTCAATGTATTCTCTGGAACTCCTCCAATTTTCACTCCTTGAATCCTCCCCAAAAAGAGGTTATAGAAAGAATGGTAGACTTTATTCAATTTTGGTCTATTCAAAAGACCCAACTTGTATAGCATGCCCTATGCTCAATATTTAATATCCGATTATGAAAATCCCACACAAGAAACTAAAGTCTGTACGATTTCCAATGGAAGTGGTCCCACTTCATTTGGATTATGTATGAAGAAGTTATGACTGTTTTACCTGGAACACCTATTTATTGACTAGCTTCAAGACTAGTCACAAACCCTATCTTCCATAGAGTGTATCTCCATAATTATAGTGAATCAAGAGCTAAAAATTTTACTAGAGGTACCTTGATATGTCTTCTCAATACCATAGTGATTTCACCATCTGAATCATTCTATAAAAAAATTTATAGCAAAAATGGTAAGATGACCTGAAAATAACATACCTTAGAACACATCACCAAAAGACTTCATCCTCCCTTGAAATCTGGACTTCTTTTCTTCTTATTTCCTCTGAAATTAAAATTGTATCAAATGAATGTATAATGATGTTTATTTATACCATTTATGTCACTTCCTTTTAACATTAGGGCTGACCTAACACTTTCTTATTTTGTAATGTTTTTCTTTAATTATCTTCATGGCCTACATGTACTTCCTTCTTCAATTCACTTTGTCATCTTCAAAAATTAATTTCTCCTCAACCATGAGGATCCACCTGACGTGCCACATACCACCAGAAACAAAATGATGTATATTATCCATTCATGGGTGTTGTATATGCATGTGCATTTTCCTTCATGTCCAAATACCTTTATCAATCTTGTCGTCCAAAACCCATGACTAGGGTTGACATCAATGACAACAACCAATCTTCCAACATGTTGCACTGCTCAAACTCATAGTTCTGACCAACAGATAGCGGTGCGACCAAATCTAATGTTGGGGAAGACTCGAGGGGTGAAGTGATCTTGAATTCATCCTAAGATTTTGCTGACAATTCCAACAAGTGTTTACTCCACAGTTATCCTATGTTGCCTCCTCTGCACATTAATTTTCACAAAGAATTAACGCTCAGGTTTTGGTTTATCAAGTTTGTACAGTGATAAGGGACTCATCTTTGCATCACAACCTTGTCTCCTCTCTTTTCAAACCTATGAACTCCATTCCTCATATCTTGTTTTGATTACTTTTTCTCACCATATCCATTGAGGTTGCAAGGAACTAAATATCCTATCCTCTGCATACGCATCATGCTACCCAAAGGCACTGCTTAACCCCTCTGTGTCTCCCCTTCTTCCTTTCATTTTGGATTTAAGAATTTTTACTCAGTTACAAAGGGCCAATTATGGATTACCCCCTCACTATCTACACTCACAAATACCTGTACAAATCTAAAGGTGTAATTCCCACAGTCAATATTGTCTTACTAGAACCAGTCTGTTTTAAAAGGTCAGCATTGTACATTTGAAGCCTGATTTTAAGTCTTTCTAGTTATTACTATCCCATAATACTTTAAAACCTCTCATTCTAAGACATGGAGACTCCTCAATCGAAGAAGACACACAAAGGGTGCAAGGTGGTTAGGACAGAACCTATGGACATGCATTTTTTGATATAGAGCCTATGGCAAGAGAGGTTTTTCAAAGAGTGGGATGCCTCTCTTTCTTCCATAATATGCAAACAAGCCATCCAAAGGTAACAAGATAGTTTGCGTTACATTTTGATGGAAGGAGAACCAAGGTTGAGGATTTGGAATTTGAGGTGATTGAAGCCTCTATCTCAGCTGCAACATGAATCCCTATTACAGGTGAAAAGTGGTTCAAAGCCATGGCTTTGAGTTCAAACTATGACAAAGATCTCTTTAAACCTAAAAATCAAGCCAGTGATTTGTTTAAAAGTGTGCAAAGGAGTCAGTTGATTGAACAATTTAACAGTATATTGAAGATCATCCAGATATATTTTAATAGGACATTGTACCATTTCCATATAAGGATTTTTCTTCATTTTACTTGTAAAGTTGAAATGAATATGCCCTATTATTTGTTAAGGAGCATAGGTAAGATGTCAAACAAGATTCAATCCAAATATAAGGATGTTGATTCTAGCCTTTTCCACTCTGGATTGATCAGAATGTTAGTCTCTAAGGAATTGGGTAAGAAAGAGATTTCACGGGAGCATTTTGTTGTTACTTCTCACTTCAAGTTGGATGTAGCATATACTCCTCAATCAATGAATGCAAGTCTTTTATCACCCACCAGTGTTGTTAAAGAAGGGACCAATAGGAAGAGAAAGGGAAGAGCCCCTGTTCAAGTTTTAGAGGTCATTAAGAAGGTCACATGAGTTGAGGAGGAACCATGTCCTTCCCCACAAAGAGATTTTTCACAACCGTCTCCACCAGGTTTAGAACAGGTTCCTTCTTCTACCAAAATTACATACAAGAAAGGGAAGAAGATACACTTCCCCTCTTCTCCTCCAAACTTCAATACCAAGGGTATAATACCTTTCACAAGATCATCAATTCCTAAGGGACTTTTTGAAGAATAGTCTCTACCAGAAATCCATGTACAATAAAAGAAGGGTAAAGCTGAAAATGAAAGAGCTCATGGATGGCTATAGGCATACCCTTAACTGGAAAGGTTTGCAACAAGAAAGGTCCAACCCCTTCATAGGCAACTCCAAAACCTCTATAGGCAGAATAGAGTTTTTCAATCCTAGAACAGGAAACTGAAGGTAGAGTTGCAACATTTTCAAGATGACGTAGCTCAGAGAAATTTGCAAGTATTGGTTGAAGATTTGATTGAGAAAGAGACATTAGTAGTCAAGGAGAGCATAGCCCCAATCAATAAGTCTGTCATTTCTAAAAATAAGAAGCCTATTATTTCTAACAAGAAAAAGTCTAATGTGCCAAATGAAGAGCCTCCTTCTACAAGAAAGAGTATGAGGTTAAGTGTCAAGGTAAAAAAATAGATGATGAAAGGTGAGCCCCATTTTTTAGGATGTTTCCTTTTTGAGAGGGTAAAATGTTATTCAAATATTACCTATGCCACCTATACATGCTTCTAAGCATTTAATTATCATATTTTTGGGCTATTGCAAAGTGACAAATCCCTCAGTGGTGAAACACACTACCTTCAGTGCTGCAAAGTCACCTAAGTATAATGGGTTTGACATTATGAAAGGCCACTACTTGCTATAAACATGTTCAATATTGGAGGTGCTGCTTTTTTTAGAGTGCTACCTAAACTTTGCACACAGATGCACAATGGCGCTGTGTAAATTTGATACCCAATATCTAGAAGAGAACAAATTTTGCACAGATACGCAACACAATTGTGCTACGTAATTTCACTGCCTAATATTTCAAATAGAAGAAATTTTTTCACACATACACAACATAGTGGCACTACCTAAATGCACTACCTTTTATACTTGTCCAGTTGCGAAGTACGCTACTCAGACTGCTACCTAAAGAAGCTACAACAGACACCAGGGATTCAAGAGGGCTAAGATAACAACATTTTGGATAGTTGATGATGGAGAATATTATAGAAACAACATCTAGCATCATGAGGACAACCATATGATTTTTGAAAGACATATGGAAAACAAGGAGTTGTGCAACAACAAGGAATCAAGTCATATTGAAGATTGGTTGGATTAGTCACCAACATTTTCCTATTTTATAGAATAGGTTATTAACTAAGTTGTTAGATCAAATAAATGTCTAGAAATTTTTAAGGGAAGGAGGCCAGCTCATACCTCCATCTTTTGCCTCCCCTTTGTTATAAATAGATAGATCAAATTCTTTAGTAGGTTCGAATGGTTGAGCAAGGCTCCCTTAGACTGTAATATTTGGATGAAGTGACTGTGATCTAGTTATGTACTGGACTTAAGACTTTTTGGCTAATAGAAATCAACTTCTCTTTCAACTTATTTTCTTCTAATGCTAAATGTTCATGCTTTGAATGATTCACATGAATTATTGTGATGATGTTATGGTGGATGTTTGATCATTATATTATCATGATGTTTATTTAGCTTCCTTAGTTTTTGAGTTCAAGAATATCTTGTGTTAAGAAACTTTCTTCCTTAGGATTTTGTAGACCTGATGTTTACAACAGCCCCTATATTCCTCTCAATCAAGTATTCCCTCTATTCATACTTACTCCCAATTACTAATTGAAGTTAGACAAGACCTTGATTGTTGGTGCATGCTATCCCTGTTTTCTGAGTTGGAACATTTTCATTTTGAGTCTTTTTCCATTTGACCATTTAAAACACTCTTACATTCACATATAACCTCATGGGTACTGGGATTTCCTTCCATGCAATTTGAAGGTGATTCCTAGTGATAACATTCTTCGCATCATTGCCAAGGAACGATTTGAAGACTTTTCCTTGGGATTAAACGACACAGTATACTAGTCCTAAAGGTGCATTAGAACTCAGTATCTTGAAGATTGTTTCTTGCACTTGGCGACTCCATTGTTTCATCTCTGGGATGTAAAGGCAGACATACAAGATCAAATACACAACTACCTTTGTTTCCATCTAAGGTTGAAACAGAGAAAATAATCAAGAAGGGAAAATCTTCTCTAAAAAGTTTTTTTGTTGTTGCTACAAGTGCTTCAAGTAAGCTTTCTTTACCTTCTACTAAAGTATCTAAGAAACTTGATTTTGAAGAGTTTCTTGTTGAATACTCTTCCTTTGAAACTAAATTGAAAGAAGAAAACATTAACATTTTCTCTTCCCCTGACATTGAAAAGTGTTTCAGTCTTAATAGTTTTGAGGATTTCCCCACTTTAGGTTCGGCCACTCCTCTTTCTGTTAAAAACTTTTTGGCCAAGAAGTGGAAACTTCATCCCCTTTATAGACCTTGCAATCTTCTTCCAAGAATCATCCTTCTACTATGAAAATTGAAACCCCCCTTTCATATTTTCCTTCTTCTCCAAATCTGCACACAGTCCACTCTCCTTCTCCTCCTTGTTCACCAAGAGTCCAAAATCAAATGGCAGTTGTTAAACCCCCTACAAATAGGATGGATTTCATAGTCGCTGCAAGATACACTCCTCTAGTCTTACCTCAGCCAGTGAATTCTCTCCCTCCTGGAGATTACTTGAAATACATGCCCAAATTCATGGGAGAAGAAGATATAACAGCTGAGGAACATCTTGCTTCTTTCTACAACTATGAAGATAACCAAAATATTGAAAATGAAGATGTTTGGATGAGGGTTTACGTCCAAAGAATTTTTGGTGAGGCTAGGAAGTGGTTTAGGGGTCTAGCCCCTAGATCCATTACTGGTATTAAAGAATTGGATGAAGCCTTCTTGAGGCATTGGGGGGACAAAAAGGACTTTTTGTACTACATCACCGAATTCAGATCCCTAAAAAGGAAAGAAGGAGAGTCTATCTTCGACTTTTATTAAAGATTTAACAAAATGTACAACAAGACCCCTGAAGAGATAAAACCCACTGAAACCTCTACAAAAATTGCTTATGTCATTGCATTTGACCCCAAATTCTACCTCCTATTGAGAGAAACAATATCACCTTCCTTATTTCATATGCATATGTTGCCTTGTAGGTAGAATCCAATATAGTGGCATCAGATAAGCTCAGGGGGGGAATCTGATAGGGATAGGAGAAAAAATAGAGTTGAAGCTTTAACTTATGATTCCTCTGTTGTCCATTCTCAAGTAGATGAGCTGACAAAATTAGTAAAATCTCTTTCTACTAAGATTGAGAAATTAAAATAAGAAGGGAAACAAACATATAGAAATGCTCAAAACAATTATAACAGAGGTAAATTCAGTAGACCAAATAATTCTCCCCAAATATTTCCCAGAAACAGAGAGAGAGATGATCAAAGGGTACAAGCTCCTTTGCAAAATAATTTGGTTGTTGATGAAGAAGAAGAGGAGGTAGAAGTTGATCATGAGATTCATTGCTTAGGTGACGCATCCCCATCCCCACACTTGACTCAATCCTCTTATGAGCAATCTTTAATGGATATTCAAATAAATGAATTAAGTAAAGGAGAGAAAGAAAAGAAAATGCTGGTGGATATAATATGAGATCTAAGAAGAATGAAGAAAAAACAGATCCCCCTAATCAACTTGCTAAAAGAGAAGATTTTGCCAAGGCTGTGACAGTGAGCAGTAAGGAAAAAGACTATCAAAGACCACAAGTTCTGACCAGAAATCCTTTTCCTGAAACCAAAGAGATCTTGAAACCTTATTCTTCTTTCAGTTTTGAGAATGAGACCCAGAAAAAAAAAATCCCTGTACATTTTTTGGAATTGATAAAAAATGAAGAATTTAAAATATATCTATCCAAAATGATACAGCCTGAATCATCTCCAAATGCCACTGATTCAATAAATCTGCAAGATGAAAAACCAGGAGTGATTTTAGGTCCTTTGATAGAAGACAAAGACGATTCATCCCCACCTTTCTATACCTCACTGAATATACATGATAATGTGTTGCACAATTGTCTCATGGATTCAGGGGCATCCCAAAATCTTATGCCAAAATCTGTTATGGATGAACTTGGGATAGAAATCACAAAGACTTACCATGACTTATATTCTTTTGAAGCCAGAAAAGTGAAGTGTCTTGGAGTCATTAAGGATATGGTGGTGACTTTATTTCAGTTTCCCATGAAAAGTATACTTATGGATATCCTAGTTGCTGACATTCCCCCCAAGTTTGGCATTCTCTTGTAAAGATCCTAGATAAAAAGACTTGGTGGAACCTTGCAGATGGATCTCTCTTATGCTACTATTCCCGTTTTTTGGGGAGAGCATAGAAGACTTTACATGGAAGCTCAATTGTCTTACATCATTAATGATGAAGCAAACCCGACAAATCACCTTGTTTTTTCCTTTGATACAGATCTGGGATCTAGCATTTTGCAACTCACTGATGCTCCTGAAACCCCTCTGGAAATCAGAAAACAGTTTGTTACTTTTTTTGAGGAGCCTCTTCTAACCCCTTCTGTATGGAAGATTTTATTTGATGGAACCTCTTCTAAGGAAGGTGTTGGTGATGTGGTGGTATTTGTTTCACCAACTCAAGAAACTATATCTTTGTCATATAAACTAGAATTTGAGACTACTAATAATGTGGCAGAGTATGAAGCCCTTGTCTTGGGGTTGAGGGTTGCTAAATACATGGGGATAGAAGAGATATCAGTATTTGGTGATGCTGAATTAATAGTCSATCAGATTAAAAATCTTTATCAAACAAAGCACCCTRGGCTTAGATCTTACAAAAATGATGGGACTTGGGAGAATKTTTTTTCTTTTCTTTCAACATATCATTTATTCCTAGAGAAGAGAATACCATGGCTGATTCTTTGGTTGTATGAGGAAGAAACTTCAGAATTCCTATACCACCCAAAATCAAGTATGATGTAGAATTCAAGTACAGGCCTTCTATACTAGACAATGTGAAATATTGGAAGGTGTTCGAAGATGATTTAGAACTTAAAAATTTCCTCGAGACTGTTGATGAGTTTTTTGCATTACACATTGATCAAGATAATGATTCAAAAATTACTCCTCATGTTGATGTTTTCCTTAATAAAAATGCTAATCATCATATTGTGTAGCTACCTAGCAATCATACTCCAAAAGGACTAGTTCCTTTGGAAATATTATTTGACGGGAATGATGTGGCAATGAAAGGAAAGGTATCCACTGATGATGCTGATATAACTGAGTGCAATTTGGGTATTGAAGAGAATCCGAAATATGTCAAATTGTCAAGCATCATATCAGAAGAGAAGAGGGAAGAATATGCTAAGTTGTTGAAGGAATTTACTGATGTATTCACTTTGACCTATGACGATCTCAGAACTTATGACACAAGCATTATAGAGGACAGGATCCCATTAAAAGAAGACTCCAAACCCTTCAGGAAAAAGTTGAGGCAAATCAATCCTATGTTGCTGCCTGTCATGGAGAAAGAGATAAAAAATCTTTTAGATGAAAAAATTATCATTCCTTTGAGGTATTCTGAATGGGTGGCCAATTTGGTCCCAGTAAGAAAAAAAAATGGAGAAATCGGACTTTGTGTTGATTTCTGAAATCTGAACAAATGCTCAAAAACGGATAATTACCCTTTGCCCAAGATGGGGCACATACTAAAGAAGGTGACAAGAGTAGCTAGGATGTCCATCATTGATGGTTTTTCGGGTTACAATCAGGTCTCTATTTTGCTAGAAGATAGAGAGAAGACAACTTTTACCACTCCTTGGGGTACATTTATGTACACTAAGATGCCCTTTGGTTTGATGAATGCAGGGGCAACGTTTCAGCGAGCAGTGGACATAACATTTATTTGAGAGAAAAATAAGTTTGTTGTTATCTATTTAGATGACATAACAATGTACTCTTATTCTGATAAAGAACACTACAATCACTTAAGAAAGGTTTTCTTGAAATGTAGAAAATTTGGCCTCTCTTTGAATCTGAAAAAATCATTGTTTGCAATGAAAGAAGGAAAATTATTGGGGCATATCATGTCAGGTGAAGGGGTAAGGATTGATTCCAGCAGGGTTGAAGCTATACAAATATTGTCACTTCCTAGATCCAAAAAAGAGGTTCAATCTTTTCTGGGAAAAATTAATTTTTTGAGAAGATTTGTGTCAAATTTCGCTGAGTTGGTTAAGCATATCACAACC
Organism: Picea sitchensis; assembly: GCA_010110895.2. Classification (NCBI taxonomy): domain Eukaryota; kingdom Viridiplantae; phylum Streptophyta; class Pinopsida; order Pinales; family Pinaceae; genus Picea; species Picea sitchensis. Next base: position 17,559 of record SNQJ01S0150434.1, read on the forward strand.
ATGCTCAGGAATGGTAGTGAAATCAAATGGACTACTGAGTCCCATGATTCTTTTGATCAGATAAAGAGCACCTTGATTGAAGCCACGGTTCTTGTCAGCCCGGACTACTCCAAGGACTTTCTTATTTTTTCTTTTGCCTCTTTTGATATAGTAGTAACAGTCCTATTGCAAAAAAACGTTGAAGGCTTAGAGTAGCCCATTGCCTTTTTCAGCAGGGCATTGAGAGATGATGAATTAAAATATGACATCATGGATAAGAAATCCTATGCATTGGTTAAAACTATTAATTCCTTCATAGTTTATGTCCTACATTCAATATTTATTTCCTATGTCCCATCAGCTGCTATAAAAGAAATTCTTATTCAGCCTGATATAGACGGAAAAAGGAGCAAGTGGATTGCTAAATTACTTGAATTTGAATTGGATATTAAGCCTACCAAATTGGTTAAAAGCCAAGGTTTAGACAAGATCTTGGCTGAATCAAATTTCTTAGCATTGGGGGTGAATTTCATCCACTCATGTTCAAAAAATCAGCAGGCTGAGATAACTGATAAAGCTCCTCAAATAATCTCTGCATTGGCGAATTGCATCTAGTACAAGGACATTATATTTTTTCTGCAAAATTTACAGCCTCCAAGTGGTATGGAAAAGAACAAGGTGAGAGCATTAAAACTCAAATCAATAAAGTATTTTCTTGTTGATCAAATTTTGTATTGGAAGGGTCCATTAGGTGTGATTTTGAGATGCCTAGAACCCCAAGAAGCCCAAAAGATTATGTATGATTTTCATGAAAGTTTATGTGGGGGGCATCATTATTAGAGAACCACAACATACAAGATCCTCAGGGCTAGGTACTTCTGGCCTAGTTTTTTCACTGATGTTTGTGCTAATATCAGAGCCTGTCATAAATGGAAGAAGTTCTCTCGAAAGAAGCAGCTTAAGTATTTTCCATTGAAGCCTGTGGAAGCTTCATGACCTTTCCAGCAGTGGGGCCTATATTTTATTGGGAAAATTCATCCTACTTCCGATTGGTCAACATAAATGGATCTTAGCACTATAGATTAATTTACTAAATGGATTGACTATCCCTACAAGGAATGCTTCCCACAAAGTGATCATTGGTTTCCTTGAAGACATCATGGCAAGGTTTGGATGTCCACAGCGAATCTTCACTGATAATGCCGCATCTTTCAAGCATGAACCATTGATTCAATTATGTGAAAAAATTGGGATCACTTTGATTCGACTCTCATCCCCTTACTACCCTCGGGCAAATGGGCTCCGCGGAGATCCTCAAACAAAATCATTAATGAACCATTGATTCAATTATGTGAAAAAATTGGGATCACTTTGATTCATTCTACCCCTTACTACCCTCAGGTAAATGGGCTCACAGAATCCTCAAACAAAATCATTATAAAGATCATTAAAAATATGCTAGAGGATAACAAAAAGGCATGGGACTCAAAACTCAAATTTTCTCTATGGGCTAATAGAGTGATGGTAAAAAGGTCCCTGGGACTTTCCCCTTTCCAGCTGGTGTATGGAGTTGAAGAAACTTTTCCTTCTAAGCTTCCCTTACCTATGGAAAAATTCTTCCAAGATTACCAAGGGGATCCTGATCATATGATCATAAGGATTCAACAACTTTTTAAAGTGCAGCAGACTCGGGAGCATCTTGTAGACAAAGCATATGACCATCAACTGAATATCAAGAAGGCTTTCGACAAGAAAGTGAACAAGGAGGATTTTCAATTGGGGGATCTAGTGCTCAAGTTGGATGCACCTAATCAAGATAAGGTCAATCACAATAAATTTGAAGCTTTATGGATCGGTCCTTTAAAAATATCTGAAGTATTTTCTAATAACAATTTCAAGTTGCAGAATATGGAGAATGAAGAGGTTTTTGGTAGCCCTGTCAATGGGCATTTCCTGAAAAAGTACTTTGCTTGAGCCTTGAGTGGCTCTTCATGTCATTGTAAATATCATTTTATTTTAATTTTTGTTTCAATAACTGGCCCCATAGCCCTAGGACAAGGCACTGAATCTACTCATTCTTGGCATCCCACAAGGGGCATGCCATCCCCTGTGGCGCCAATGTTATCACACTAAATTGCCTTGGGTTTTTAGTTTGTTTTTTTATCCTTTTTAAGCCTTAGATTTTAATTTTTTAAGTTTCATCCCCTTTAAAGTTTATGTTTGTTAGGACCCCCTAGATAAATAAAGTTTTGAGTCTTAACTCATGTTTGATCCTCAAATTGATTTTTGGACTTAGAACCATTTTAGTTCATGTGTTATTTTTTTGGGTCCCCTTCATGATTTTTCACTATGATCGATCCCTCCCATGACTAGATTGATGTGACACACCTTTCTCCTCACTCATGACCCCGTAGGCATGCCTTGTTGTTCGTGTTTACCTATCCAATCATTTTTTAAATTAGAGCACTACCCACTCATCGGGCATTTTTGTAGTGCCTTTCTCGTTCATCATACTTCCACCACGAGTCAAGATTTCCATGACTGATGTCATGTTCTTTGTTTTTAGTGTCAGGATTTGGTTAAAGATACCTCCAAGATCTCATATTTATGAGCCCTGATAATGGTTTATGATTTGAATTTCAAGAATGTTGCACTGCTCAAACTCATAGTTCTAACCAGGCGACAACGATGCGACCAAATCTAATGTTGGGGAAGACATGAGGGCCAAAATGATCGTGAATTCATCCTAAGATTTTTCTGAATATTCCAACAGGTGTTTACTCCACAAGTATCCTGTGTTGCATCCTTTGCACGTTAATTTTCACAAAGAATTAACGCTCAGGTATTGGTTTATCGTGTTTGTACAGTGGTAAGGGAGTCATCTTCTCATCACAGCCTTGTCTCCTCTCTTTTCAAACCTGTGAACTCCATTGCTCATATCTTAGTCTGATTACTTCTTCCTTCCATAGTCATTGATGTTGCAAGCACCTAAATAGCCTATCCTTTGCATACGCATCACACTACCTAGTGGCGCTGCTTAACCCCTCTATCTCTCCACTGCTTCCTTTCATTTTGGAGTTAAGTGTTTTTACTCAGTTACAAAGGGCCAATTACAGATTACCCCTTCATTGTCTACACTCACAAATACTTGTACAAATCTAAGGGTGTAATTCCCACAATCAATCTTGGATTACTAGCACCAGTATGTTTTAAAAGGCCAACCTTGTGCATTTGAATCCTGATTTTAAGTCTTCCTGGATATTACTATCCCATAAGCATTTAAAATATCTCATTCTAAGCCATGGAGAATCCTCAATCGAAGCAGACACACAAAGGGGGCAAGGTGGTTAGGACAAAACCTGTGGACATACATCATTTTGATACAAAGCCTATGTCAAGAGAGGTTTTTCAAAGAGTGGGATGCCTCTCTTTTGGCCAAAATATTGAGAGAAGCCATCCAGAGCTAACAAGACAGTTTGCATTAAATTTTGATGGCAGGAGAACTAAGGTTGGGAACTTGGAATTTGAGGTGACTGAACCCTCTATCTCAGTTGCAACATGAATCCCTATTATAGGTGAAAAGTGGTTAAAATCAATGGCTTTGAGTTTAGCCTATGCCAAATATCTCTTTAAACCTAAACATCAAGCCAATGATTTGTCTAAAAGTGTGCCAAGGATTCAGTTGATTGAACAGTTTGGCAGTATATTGAAGATCACCCAGAGATATTTTACATGTGAAGGGAGATTTAACACATTGTATCAGTACCATACAAGGTTTTTGCTTCATTTTACTGGTAAAGTTGAAATGAATATCCCCTATTATTTGTTAAGGATCATAGTTAAGATGTCAAAAATGATTCAATCCAAATCTAAGGATGTGGATTCTAGCCTTTTCCACTATGGATTGATCATAATGCTAGTCTCTGAGGAATTGGGTAAGAAAGAGATTTCATGGGAGCATTTTGTTGTTACTTCTCACTTCAAGTTGGATCTAGCATCTACTCCTCAATCACAGAATGCCAGTATTTTATCACCCACCGGTGTTGTTAAAGAAGGGACCAGTAGGAAGAGAAAGGGCAGAGCCCCTGTTCAATTTTAAAAGGTCAACAAGTAGGTCATAGGAGCTGAGGAGGATGCATGTCCTTCCCCATAAAGAGATTTTTCACCACCTCCTCCACCAGGGTTAGAAGAAGTTCCTTCTTCTACCAAAATTACATCCAAGAAAGGGAAGAAGCTACACTTCCCCTCTTCTCCTCCAGCAGTCAATACCAATGGAAGAAGACCTTTCACAAGATCATCAATTCCTAAGGGAGTTGTTGAAGAACAGTCTCTACCAGAAATCCTATACAAAAAAAGAAGGGTAAAGGCATTGGAAATCCCGTGGAAAGAAAAGAGGAATGCCCTATGAAAACGAAGAAATATAAAATCAAAGTCGCCAAGAAGCCTAATGAAGTAGACAAGAAAATTCCTATATAGATGGAAGAGGAGACTGAGAAAAAACCTATTGAGATTGTTCATGTAACTGCTCCACCTGACAGTCAGACCTTCAAAAGGCTTATCAGGCAATTTAGAGATGCAAGAAAAGAGGTGGCTCAGTTGAAAACAAAGGCCATGTCTAACAAGGTGAAAATGAAATAGATCATGGATGTATATAGTCATACCCTTGACCTGGAAAGGTTTGCAGCAAGAAAGGCCCAATCCCTTCATAGGAAGATCCAAAACCTCTATAGGCAGAATAGAGGTTTTCAATCCCAGAACAGGAAAATCAAGGGAGAGTTGCAACATTTTCAATATGAAGTAGCTCAGAGAAATTTGAAGGTATTGGTTGAAGCTGCTATTGATAAAGAGACATCATCAGTCAAGGAGAGCATAGCCCCAGTCAAGAATTTTTTCATTGCCAAAAATACGAAGCCTATTATTGCTAACAAGAAACAGTCTACTCTGACAAATGAAGAACCTCCTTCTACAAGAAAGAGTGTGAGGTTAAGTGTCAAGGTAACCAAGTAGGTGATGAAAGGTGAGCCCCATTTTTTAGGATGTTTACTTTTTGAGAGGGTAAATTGTTATTCAAATATTACCTATGCCACCTATACAGGCTTCTAAGCATTTAATTATCAAAGTTTTGGGCTTTTGCAAATCACTAACTCCCTCAGTGGTGAAACACACTACCTTCAGTGCTACCAAGTCACCTAGGTATAATGGGTTTGAAATTATGCAAGGCCACTACTTTCTCTGCACATGTTCAATATTGGATGTGTTGTGTTGTTTATAGCACTACCTAAACTTTTCACATAGACATATAGTGGCGCTACGTAAATTCTCTATCCAATATTTGGCAGAGAACAAAGTTTGGACAGATACGCAGCTAAATGGTGCTATGTAATTTCACTACCTAATATTTCACAGAGAACAAAGGTTTGCACACATACACAACACCGTGGCGCTACCTAAATGCGCTACCTTTTCTACTTGTCCAGTTGTGAAGTACACTACTCAAACTGCTACCTAAAGAAGCTACCAATAGACACCAGGGATTCATGAGGGCTAAGCTAAGAAATTTTTGGATAGATGATGATGGAGAATATTGTAGAAACAATAGCTGGAATCATGAGGAAAACCACATGCGTTTTGAAAGATAGATGGAAAACATGGAGTTGTGCAGCAAGAAGGAATCAAGTCATCTTGAAGATTGGTTGGATTAGT